>JANZLQ010000078.1:35646329-35703726 GCA_026212715.1 Elanus axillaris
CCACTTCCCATGGGCAGGCAGGTGTTCAGCCACCTCCAGGAAAGCAGGGCTCCATCATGCCTAACGGTGACTTGGGAAGACAAACACCATCACTGCAAATGTCCCCCCTTCCTTCTTCTTCCTCTGGCTTTATAGGCTGAACATGACATCATATGGTCTGGGATATCCCTTGGGTCAGCTGGGGTCAGCTGTCCCAGCTGTGTCTTGTCCCCATTTCTTGTGCCCCTCCCCGCCTCCTCACCAGCGGGGTAGTGTGAAAAGCAGAAAAACCCTTGGCTCTGTGTAAGCGCTGCTCAGCAGTAACAAAAACATCCCTGTGTTATCAATGCTGTTTTCAGCACAAATCCACAGCATAGCCACATACTAGCTACTATGAAGAAAATTGACTCTATTCCAGCCAAAACCAGCACAAAGGGTTACTTGGTCCATCACATTCCCTGGAATTGAAGTGAGGTTCTAAATAATGCAAAATTAAATAAAACAATAGTTATTTTGAATAATTAGATTTTGACTTAAAAACAGACCCCCACAGGTTAATATTGCTAGATCTAGATAAAAGATGATTCAAAATCATTGGGAGGGAAGATTAAAGGGCAAGGGAGGGTGTATAAAAGCTGCAAGGTTAGTAAGAGAGGACAAGAACTCAGGTTCTGAGATTCTTTTGACAAGATCTTTGGCGTCCTTGGATTTGAGGTTTTCCAGGAACTAAACAGCAGGCAACTAGTAATGGCGTCTGCTGGAAAAGGGAACTTGTGATACTAGGTCTGCTTCCCCACAATATTTTTAATCTACTAATCTTGATGAAGATGGCTGTTTTGCAAATAGTCTCATTCTGAGGGAAAAGCCATTATTATGCATCAGCTCCTTGGAAAACAATAACACAAATTGAAGTTTCTTACAATGGGAGGTGAGTTTATCGTGTGTACATCTTTCTATACTAGACTACATGCAAGACCATGGTAGTGCCATTGTTATGAGTGTTGTCATTGCTTTTAGCATTGTTCCCTGCCCAGTCTAGATGCTGTTCACAATAACTTTCTCTAGATACCAGATTTAAACAGCCAAGTGTAAGAAGCTCGATTGTCAGTCTCCAGAAAATCAGCTGTTTTCATTTGCTTTTTCCTTCTCCTTTCTTGCTCAAATCCTCTCAACAGAAATCGATCCTGTTTTCTTCTTAGCCCAGGATGTAAATTCTGAACTAATAAAGACCTCCTCAGTTATGCCAAAGAATGGAGAGTTTGCAATGATTAAGAATGAAAGTGAGAGCTCATGTTTTATCAAAGGATATATTGAATGGTGGTAAAAAGATAACGTAGCTGGATATATAAGAAGGAAGATAAAGAAATTAAATAAAACTTTATAGTATAAATTAGGGTTAATAAAAAGACAAATCTGCTGTAATCTTGAAGCTCACCCACTCAAAATGACAAAGAGGGTAGAGAGGCTGGAGTCTTCTAGTTAACAACAGGATGACTGTGATTCCCCAAAGTGACTGCAGAAAAGGCAAAAAGAAAGTCTCAGACATGGTGTTTCCAACAGTGCTAAAGAGTATTAACATCATCACAAAAAGCATTGTTAAAGCCTAGCGTTGTTTAGCCTAGCAAACACTGTGCTGTAAGGTATATGGCTTCTCTCTGTAAACCTATAAAGAGAGGAAAAAACACTAGTCCTATTGAAGCTAGAAGATAACAATGGGATTAAAACAAATTAAATCATCCACGAGTAAGGCTGGCAATATGAACAACATTTTTAAGTATCAGAAAGAGCAGTTCAAGTTCTGGAGCCACCTCCCATTACAAACTGTGGGGAGATAAAAATTTAAATAGCTTAATGGTGGAGTGTTCTCAGTTTATAAAAGAATATAATGCAGTAGCCTATGACAGCTCACACTGTGTCCCAACAGCTTTCTTCTAGTAAACATACTGCTAAAATCACAAGAGGCAGGATTCAGTTGCCTAGCCATAGGTATCTAGTGCCTTTTGAGATACCCTAGGATATCATGGCTGGCCTTCAGCTGCCACTCCTGAAGGTTGTAGGTCTCAAATCCTGCATCATATCTGATGGAAGCCAGGTGGATACTTCAGAGTCTCTATGATGTCTCAAATGGCATTAGATGCTTGTGTCTGGGCAGCTGAGTCAAGCCTTGAAAGTCAATAGAGGAGAAGTTAGGAAAGTTAAACTCAGCTTTGCTTATCTCTGGTTTGTAGTGATAGTGAAATATCAGCACATTATGCTGATATAGTGTGCTCTTGCATCAGCTCATTAGCTTTGATATGTGTTTAAGGTTTTTTTTTTATGCACTCATTAGAAACGAAGGAATTAAAGTTAAATGAAGCATAATTTGTGAGTTATGTAAAGAAATATCTATTGCTGCTGAATACTAAACTATGCTGTAGAGGACAATATAGGAGCAGCCAACAGAAAATTCTATACAACACAAACATTTTTTATCACTGTCAGGAGTCTATACTGTCTCTTGCCTTCTGCAACTCTTTCTTCAGTAACCAGAGTTTTCTCACATTGTAAATTGATGGGTGAACAGTGACATCTCCAATCTGAAATGTGTCTGCTTCCTGAGATGCCATTATATGTCTTTTGTGTTACAGTATAAGCCCATTTTTAGATCGTTGGTACCAATGAATGTTTGTCTTAATGTAATAAAATATAGGATGACTCCAAAGCCTACTGAAATGAATGAAATTAGTTGAATGTTGTATTGATCTACTGAGATTTAGCACAAGCTATGCATGTAGAAATAGGATTAATGAATTTTTACTGACTGCAACATAAATGGAGAAAATTCTCCAAGCAGAAGTAGAGATGCCCTTAGAAGTGGGACTGGGTGATATTTAGTAAAACTCTGGAGTTGATATGAGATAAATTTGGCACTCTATGAAAGCAGATCAGCATTCCATTCAAGTTGTCATGCTCCCCTTTCAAAAGTAGACTTTTATCTTTTGCCTTTAGAAGGAAAGCATGTGATTTTTCAACCAGGTGTTTCTTGCCATATGCCAATATTATTAATATCAACACATTAATAATATTATTAGAAGATTATCCACTGTGCATAAGGACCTACATAGCATTTGCAATTTCATATGTTAATGAGCTTTGGGGATAAGATGGAAGTTGAAGTAGATTTGTATCTCTACAATAGCATGCAGTGTCCTGACAGCATGCTACTGTTTCTCCATTATATGGGGTAAGATTTATACCAGACTACCAGTACACAAAGTTGATAGCATTATCTTTGGCTATATATTTTATAGGGGAATTTTTTGAATAGAAGAAATTTGCTTGATATTAGATAAGATTTTCTGTGGAAATTATGGAGGTGCAACTCAGGTAATCCCAGCTGTAAGCTACACCTGGAAGAGGAGAAAGCATTTGACTGAGTGGAGTGGTGATGTCTGCTTATGATAGTTCAAGAATGTGTATGAGATACAGGTGATATACCCTAAATATCACAGCTTTTGTTTTTGGAAGTGATTTAGTTTCAGTTCTGGCAATGCTTTACTGTTGCTTTTATTCATTCTGTCTTTGGAGTTTCAGGGATGAGGCCACTGCAGAATTATGGGGTTAATGGCTCTGCTAATTCAATTCTATACTAGTGATTTAGATATTTAATGCACTTGTGAACCAAAGATGTTTTAGATTTTCCATGGCACATCTAGATTCAGCCAACATTTTAATTTTGACTCGCTTTATGGTGTGGGATTTTCTCTGTCTTTGAAATCTATTTCATTTCCCTCCTCTTCCCGCTTTAAAATAAACCAACAAACCACATTGCCTTTAGACTGATTTCCTCTGCAGATATATTTTTAGATTGACCGGTGTTACCCTATTATTCCTTAACTTACAGTCTCCTTTGTTTCCTTTTATAGTTAGATGGCTTTAATGTGTTTTGATTTATTTACATTTCCATATGCAAATTTTTTTCATTTTTATAATAAGTACTGGGATATGTGTTAAGAGACAAAGAACGTAATTCAAACACTTACCTTCTAGAACACATTCTTAATTTAAATAAATCAATAAATAAAAATTCTCTTGTGCAAAATCCACAGTTCAGTTTAGGCTGAGTAAATATGAAGTGTTAAAGCATAATGGCAGGAAAAGCCAATTTGGACACATTTTGCAGATAGACGGAATCTATGCTGTGATTACATTTAGGCTTAGTAGAAAACAAACCATTGCCTGTAGAGACAGGCTTAGGTTACAGCAGAGGAGCTGTTTCTTCCTCTAATTTTATGTTTTCTATGCAGAGAGATAAACGAGTATTCCCAAGTGAAATGTCTTTTGAACTCTCTCTGGAATCTCAAAATTGAAATTACATTGTTCTTCTGGTGTAAATGGGTATAGACAGGTAATACAAGGCCAGGTGAATTGTATCAAGGAGGCATTTTTATTAATTTGGCATGCTTACAAATGCTTTTAGTCTGGATGGCAATCAAAGCTCTGAGATTTGAACTAATGTCAAACCCTTAGGACAACTTCTTGGTATTACCACATAGCATGATGCTTGCAGAAAGCTGAAGAAATCGAGCAAGTATCATGTGTTCAATGAGTTTGGCATACCTAAAGCATTCTTCTGGTTCCCCAAGAGTAAATTGCAAGGGAGAGTTAGATGTTCATTTTTATAAATCTGAGTGTGTAAAATTCTCAGTTCTGATAAAGGATTATATATGGAAGTAAAATTAAAATATATCTGGTTTTAAATGTTGCAGGAAATACAAAGGACTCCATAAATGTGCTTAAAGGTAAGATTGATTATTTCTTTGATATGGTTTTATTCCAAAGATCAAGATTTCTTGAAACAGGACTTTGTGATTTACCCTGTTTAAGACCACATGAGCCATAGGTACTTTCCCAAATATCAATAGCATGTTATGGGTAAGATGAGAGATACCCGTGATTTTATGCACTCATGCTAACGTGAATGGCTTGTATTTCTAGTAATGGTGAAGTTTTTGTTCCATAGATGAAGAAGGAGAGGGAGAGAATTTGATAAATAATTGAGTTTGTTCCAAGCAAATTGGGTGGCACAAAGTAAGGAATATACATGAAAGGTGGTGAAGAGGATGGATTTGCCAGAGCTAAGGAGTGTAGGAGGAGATGAAAGTAGAGAAGTGGCTTTGAAAGAAAGCTTTGAAAGAAAGAAGGAGGAACATGGATGTAGGATATTTGAGGAGACACACTGAAAGAGAGGAGCCATAGGGAGCTGAGTTTCAAGTGCAACTGAGCTGAAAGGGTTGAGAGTGAGAATGTTTTATGGAAAATGGGAAATTAAGTTGAGTCTTAGCAGTGAGGATGACAAAACAGGACACAGCTGGAGATGTAGAAAGTGGAGAAGCTTCAGGGCCTGGATACGAGGGCTTCACAAGGGAAAATAATGGGGATTTCAGCAATAAAAAGGCTGGTGTCATCAAACAAGTAATAAGGAAAAGATATGCGATATTGTTCATATTGGGTCATACTCTCTTTGAGTTAAGCAGCCTTTACCAAAGAGAGTTTACCTACTGAGGTGCACTACTAAGTGATCTTGAGGATTAATGATATCATAAAAATATAGACATCTTAGGTATAACAGGATCTGTAGAAGGCAGAGAGACAAACCTTTAGGGTATGGTAGAGGAGGTCACCTAAAAGTCTGAGAGAGGTAATTAGCCTGGAGGAAATTGTCTGAAAGAAAATCAAATTAAGAGCTTCAGAATGCAAACTGAGAAATGTCGCTGTTTTTTATCAGTTCTGCCTCTCCTAAGGATTTATAAGAGGCATTTATTGCACCAAGCAGTTGCTACTATGCTAGTGGGCTACAGATATAGGAGCAGAAAGACTGGTATTTAGAACAGATTAAATTGCCTCTTGAGAAAAACGGGTGACAGTCTGTACTTTGAATTTTGTTTTAAAAAAATGATTAAATCAATTTACATCTTCCATTAAAGCAGAAACAAGTTGAATCCTAATCTCATTTTGTCAACGCTGTAGGATTTTAGGAAAAAAATTTGATTTAGCCTCAACTCTATTTAGATGAATCAGCATGGATTTTGAGAAACCTTATATCTAGGCAGACAGGGCTGCATTTTTGTTTTGTTTTGTTTTACAAAGTGTGTTTGTTTGTGGTCGGTATGTTCAAATAGACTTTATATTTAATCTAAACCACCACATTTCAGGAAATGATCTAGCATAAAGTCCATAGTTTCTATTCTCCTCTGCATTTTATAAAGAGGAAATCACTGTGATTTCTTGTGAAAAGAATGTATTGATTTCTTAAAAGTAGCTAGAGAGTAAAGGTACTTAAAAGAAGTGTGGGTGTTAGTATCTTTTGAGTTCTCAATAAATTTTTTTAGACTCTTTCACAAGTTTCATTTACACTGCTCTTTCTTGGCATTAAAAAAAGGATTGGGAGAAAGCTGGTGACTTTTTAAGGACTTCACCATATTACCTTGCTTCTGTAATTACATTGACTTAAATCAACTGATTTACTCCA
This sequence comes from Elanus axillaris, assembly GCA_026212715.1. Lineage (NCBI taxonomy): Eukaryota > Metazoa > Chordata > Aves > Accipitriformes > Accipitridae > Elanus > Elanus axillaris. Next base: position 35,652,820 of record JANZLQ010000078.1, read on the forward strand.
CTCTGAAACTAAGTAAGCCTTACTCAGCCTTATCACACATATTTATCAGCACAGTTCTGTTTTAAAACATTATTGGCTGTAGCAATTACAGTCTTCATAATTTATGATATTATAATATAAGCTCTTTTTTGCCTGGAGCTCCAGAATTTATTTATGTGTGTTTTTATTTACATAACATTTATTACTTATGAAAGACACTTCAGTGGTAATGCTGAAGAGCAACAACATGGAATGCATGCACAGAAGAGTGGTTTTAAGTTATGTGCCATCTTCTTTGAGATCATCTTGTGAAGCTGGTAGTTCCAAGCAGCATCCAGAAATGATTAATTCCTTTCTTCTAACTCAGTCTATTCCCATTTCAGCAAACTACTTCATAAATGGCATGTTTTCAGCATGCTCTCTGTGTGTATATTTAGCATTTCAACTTCTGTCGATACCAGTAGGACTATATGGCTCAATTTCTGTCCATCCATTCAGCAAAACATATCCAAGGAGATGGGGCCATGTGGGAATATAAATTTGGTATCGGTGAACAGACTCACTTTCTAAAAGTTCCGTTTGCTACTTCAAAAAATTCCAGGGCTAAGTAATACAGAGCTGTAAATCTTGAAAATAGTTCCAGTGAGTGCCAGCTCATTGCTTAATGCCTCTAGACTCCCGATTTGATTGTATACTTGTGAGGAACAGCACACCTTCTTGCTGAATCTTTCTGAGTTATGAGACCCTCAGTGTAGTGTCTAGATTCCCTAAGCTGTTGGTGCTCCATGAAATTTATCTTCTATTAGCCAACCAGACCAACATTAAGTACTAAAGAAACAAAACAAAGGTGTTGGTTTTGGTTTGAAGAAGTTAACTGCTATAAATGTGAAAGTCAGTAATTAAATTTAGTAAAATCAGTCCCAGAAACCTAGCTCATTTCTGCTGACTTGCAGTATAAGACTGTGTAATGTGAAATTCGTGTGAGTGCTCCCAGTTTTTAGGACCTGTTCCTTGCATGTAAGGGTACTTTCTACGTGTATGTGCAGTCTCAGGGAAATCAGCAGAAACGCTAAAATGGGTAATGATTCTCAGATTGAGCCTCTGCTTATAATAAGAGTAGTGGGTGGATCTCAGTGCAAACAAAAACTTATCAATACACAAGATTGTGGCTTCTGTGGACACATTATCATAATGGAAATCTTACACTTACTCTGTATCTTAAATTCCAATGGAATATCAAGAGTTCTCAAAATGTGATCAATAAGATAACCTTAAAATATGACATATTGAAATACAACATAGTGTCTTGCTTTTAAAAATGAATGGGATCGATACATTTTGTTTAGATGTCCAGAATCATGGAATTGATTAATCTTTAATTCTGAAAGGTAAGTGAAAGTGCCAGAAACAATATAATAATACATTAAGATGATCACTATAAACGCAGTGATCCCTGTGCTCTAGAGATGCCAGAAAGGAACGTGTTTTTCATAAGTAATGCTTGTTGCTCTGGATGCAGTGTTTCTTCTACAGGTCGTACATCTAGCATGACACATTAATGTCACTGGATTTCTTTTTAGTATTGCTGATTGCATGGTATTAAAGCGTGATTTTTGCTTTGGTTCAGCAAGGTGGCATGTCATGGGCTTCCATACTCATGTGTGACTTGCAGATAAAGGCTAAACAATAACTGAAACTCAGCATGAAAGTGTTGGCATCATGTTTTGGCACTACAGCTTTAGGTAGTTCCTTGCTTAGACTGTGGTGGCTGGGAAAGACAGTTCTGTGAAGAGGTTGATATCACAAAACATATCATGCTTGACTTAAGCAGACTGCTTCAGAGGCAGTTTAACCAACTTTGTGCCAATTAATGGAAGAATTGTACAGTATTTAGCAGTTTAGCAGCAATTTTTTTCTTTTTTTTTTTTTCCAGTCAGTGTGGTCACAGCTGTCAGGACACCCTAGGCCAACTCTGCCAGCATCTACTGATAAGTTATCACTATTGAACATGGACTTCTAAGTCAGGCAGAGCGATGCATTATAGAATATTTTACTCATGCTACTCAGATCAGGGGAGATGGTCCCACTTTGCAAACAAACTTGCCTCAGCTTTAAATGTTTATGGAACACTTTCTTCCTGATGTATTATATATTAAATTATAGGTGGTACAAGACGATTTGTACCACCCTGAAGCAAAGCTGGTTAAAAACAACCAGTTAATGTTAGTAATAAAAGTGATGTCCCGGCAAAGTAAGTCTCTAATATAACCTTAATAATCCTTCCATTGCTTTCTGAATAGTATATTTGTTTTGAAAAATGTTATTTTGGGTGAGTCAGAGCAATTTGTGAATTTAGGCTACAGTGAATATGTTCTCCTGAAGAAACTATCGTGAAAAAGAATCACGCTTCGTTGTAATTACACAGCCATGCCTTGTACACTTTATAGTACCCATGCCAAGATTTGAGAGCTTATTTGCTAATTGCAGATGAATATGCCACTTAATTAATTAGGTGCTACGCACCCTCAATTGTAGGTATCTATCATACTGATTTAATTTATAGTGTTACCTTTGTCTGGATAATTTATTGTCCATGGAGGGAGGTAAATCATGCTGTTTATTTAAGGCATCTAATTTAGGTGTGATTTAGGACACCAGAAGTTAGAAACTTCAGTTTCCTGTGTTAAGGGAGAATAGCAGGTATCTCCAGAGGGCAATTCAAAGGATGTACTTCTGGATACATGAATACAGTCCTCCTTGTGAGCAGTAGTGATGAAATTGAAGAGTTTATCTTATGAAACAGGATGAGTACTAATCACTAGGCATTCTCATGAGTTGCCAGAAACTTGGATTCAGTTCCTCCTCATCCTTGTCTTTTATGTGCCCGCGGAGGCACCTAACCTCATCCTCTCTCTCCTTCTGCACCCAGCTTTTATTAGCGTTGTCACTGTCCTCAGTCCTACAAGGTGACGGTGATCTGTATCTTGAAAATCTGATTCTTGCTTGCTGAAATTTGATTGTAATTTTGTACGCTCTTTGGGACAATGTATAGTTTGCTTATTTTCTCTTTTGTGTCATTATCTGCATGCCATAGAAAAACATGAATCAGCTGTGCTTTAGGAATAACCATAACTAGAACATAGAAATGATTTGGTGTATGTGTGTATGCAGCTAGGTATAAGCTTGAATATACAGTACAGGACATTGCAAAGGTAGAGTGATGTCCATAGTGTCACTGTTTTTAATACAAGCCTTTTAAGAGTTAGCAATTTATCAAGGAAGCAAACAGGATCTTGACATTTCTTTGTATGAAATGCCTATGATCATAAAGATTTTTAAATCAAAGTTTTTGCTGAGCTTTGGAGGGGAATCACACTTACAAAGTATTCCCCCAAATAAAACTAAAGCTAGGGAAACAATAACTACGTATAAAGGAAAAGTGTTGGTATACATTCTGTTACTGTGCCTTTGTTAAGTTTACTAAGGATGCTTATGGTGTGGTTGTCAGTATATATTTGCTGCTCAGTGACATATAAATAAATAACGAATCATTTGAGAGATCTTAATATTGTTCAAGAATTGATTTACTAAATACATCATTTGATGGTTTTAATTAATAATATGCTGTAGTGTGGAGTTCTGTCACAGTGACCCTAAGGTCAAGACCTGTAGTTTATGGACTATTAATTAGCCATTAAGTCATTCGCTCATCTGACCTGCAAATCTATCAGATTGATGGATAGCAGAGATCTTTATATTCCTAATAGGTATTCTATTTAACTTTCAAAATTTTCAAGCAAAGTTTGATCACTGAGTAGAATGAAGTAAGAAGAGAGCTTAACCATTTTTTTAAGGCTATTTCATCACCTTTCACTTGAAAGCAAACATTAACTTGAAGAATACCACTGCTGTCTTCACTGTTCTCCGAGGACTACAGACTGAACAGTGCAACTAGTACCTTAATTTCTTTTCTTTAAAAAGAGGAAATCAAAATGATTTTTACAGATCTTTTGAATGCGTAATATCAAGCATAAATTTTAATTGCACTTCATTTACTAAGTGGTGCATTACCTCATCCTTTGGTTTTAACAATGGATTTTCTATAAATCTTCATATGGTTAAACATGATAAACTGCTCAACATATCATGGAACATGGCAGCGCTTATTAGCACTTGAGAAGTTATTGATTGCTTATCTTGATTAATCTTTTATGGGTCTCTGTAGTATTAATTCCACAGAAAAGACTTTGGAAGTTCTGTAGCATTAGTCTCCTCATTCATACATTCGCCTTCAATTACATGGATTCCTCTGACTGCTCTTGCTAGATTAATTATAACCTCTTTGTCACCAGATCTTGCTTTCAGTTTATCAAGAATTAGAATTTTAATGAAAAATACATATTTAAAAGATTCTAAGAAAGAGTGGCATTAATGAGACGAGATGTTTCCTGCAATTTGGTAGAAGGAATTCTTAGGTTTCTCACATAAGGAGGAAAAGCGAATATCAATGTTAGAGGCCGTTTATGATGTATGGGTTTTGCCAGATATTCAGCTGCTTCATTTCAGGTACAGCCTAGGAACTTTCCTCTCATATTTTAATTTAATGTCAAAGCTTTTCCATAACAAGCAGTATCAGCTTTATCATAAAGAAGAGGAAGACTGCAGATTGCTCACCAGGTTTATCTTCGGGGAGGTAGGCAAAGACCCAAGACCTGCCAGATAACTGCTGAGTGTGTCCTTGAGGGTAGGTTTCCTGTGTCCCAGAGAAGTACCTGCTCTACTTAGCTATAGGCTATTATATAATCTCTTGCCTCTCATTTTTAAAATGGAAATCTTGATGGGTTTGCATCTTCTTTATGATGAAGAGTGAAAATAAATTCCATGATTCTCTTTCATAATGTCTTTGGTTTTGGACAATCCTAAAGTCAAAGAGCGTAACATACACAGAATTCACTTGTAGGCACAAGGACTTGGTAAAAAGAGGTCATTCTAACAAAAATATCGTGACCATGGATTTGAGGAGCTGCTTCAAGCCACAAGATCTGAGAAATTAATATTCCAATTTTAATTTGATAGAATGTCATTGTTGCATAGTCAGCTACTGATGAATACTTGGATGCTGTGTGGTTTGCCATCACCATCCTGGTGCGTTCTTAGTCCAGTCTCTGCTCTCCCTCTACTCTTGTTTTGCAGCCACTTTAAACATGTATTTAATGAGCAGTGGGATTCAGGGAGGAGGGAAGAAGGCTCTGTAACCACTGAGTGTCCAGCCTGGATTGTTGTGTGGCAGCATTATGGACTTTGCATTTGCTACCTTTTGTGTGAAGACATTGAAGAAATCTACATCTAATATATGTCTATATTGAAACCTTAGTGTATTGTACAGTTATGGAGGAGTCCTAATCTGATGCTGTGAAACAACAACAAGAAGATGTGGAAGTTTTCAGTGATTTACAGTGGGGTTGATCCTGCTCCAATTCAGAAGAATGGAAAAACTGTCACTGTCTGGATTGGACAGGGGTCAAATTGGTGTTGCTGCAGCAGCACTTGTGATGATCTCACTTTCTTACAGATCTAAACCATTGGCAAGAGCAACAGAGCTCTGAAGTAAACAAACAAAACCCCCATAGCAATAAAAGACTAGTTTTATTCTGATGTTAACATCATATTGAAGGAGTAATGAGTCATCTACCTTATTAATAATGGGCAGATTTTCAATACTAGCATATTTTATTGTCATCAATCCCTGTTGCATGTGTAGGATTTGGAGTACAGCCAAAAGGAGAGGAGTAGTAGAAAGGACCCTTGGTTTCATAGGTTAAAAGAAAAAAAAAAGATAGCAAGCAAATGAGCTCAATTCCTGTTTCTATTTAAGTTGAAACAAAAACATCGTTTGACCTTGAAAAGGCCAGTGTTTCACCCTGCATCAGGACTTTTCCCTTTTCTGTAACGTGCTTTTATATTCATTGCTAGCCGTTGAGACCTCTGCCATCTTCATAGATGTTTTGTGCAATGCTTAACTAATCCTGGTAAAGGGTTTCACAGGGAAGGTACCATGAGAATGCAAGCCATGGACAACATTGGTGAGTGACTGAGTATGCACGGACATCTGTAAAGGCATCTCTCATGTCTGCATTGTATTCCTAGGAATATTTTGTACTACATGTTAGTTCTGAAAGCTGTTGAATGTTAACTATTGAATATTAACAAAGTTATTGCACAGGCCGACCAAGTCACTCCTTCCAGATACACTAAACAAAGAAATGGTCCTGTGGTGACTTCCTGGCCCTAGGAGTTTTATCAATCACAAGGACAAAGATTTCACCACACAAATCCCTTGGATTTCATGTAGTGTCAGAAAGGACTTAAATGCAGATATTTTATTGTAGGGGAATGTGCAGGCCGTACAGATAGATAGCAGCCTGCTATGAAATTCTCAGTAAGTTGGCATAAAATAGGATTTATACTTGGGCTGTAAACTAAATGGATACATTAACCAAAAGATCCCTAAAGGGGAAAAGAAGTGGGCCATGACTCTAGTGTAGCCTGAGGGTCATGGCAGCAGCTGCAGAGCAATTGTTCTTTGTGTCATACAAAATGTTCATCTTCTCTTGTTTCCACATGGGTCTCTACAGAGGGAGAAAGATTTTATTCTCTAATAGTATTGGGGAAGTTATTCCAGTCATTTTCAAAGGGTAAACAGATGTTTCTTATTAAGCTATACTGTCAATTAAAAAAAAAAAAAATCAGTCTGAAAGAATCCTCAAATTTGTTTAACTTTATTTTGAAAAAGTATATCAGAGAAATTTCTTTCAAATACAAGATTGTCATGTTATATCTCTAAATTAGTCTCAGTATCAAGATTATATGAGAGGGGTTGCATTTTTCAAGTTGGTTTTCTGAACTTCCTAAGCAAATTTGATAAATAGGTAACTAAAACAAAGAGCTGCAAATAGCAGGCCTGTCTGTATGAGCAAATGTGGAGTTTGCAGAGGGAAAAGTTTAATTTAAATTTAGTGAGTTGGTTTAAAATTTTAGTCTTTACCTATTTGTGGGTAAGAACATTCAGCTTCTGCTTTGACTTATACAAAAATGTGCACATGCAACACCAGTGTGTTTCTTGAAGGAGCTACCCTTGTGCTGGACAACACTTGTGCTCTCTCACAGCCCTTTAACATCTGCATGCTCAGAACATCTGCATCATATACTAGCCATCCTCTACCTTATGGTGCAGGGTGCCTCTAAAATCAGTTAGGGAAGTCATGTGAAATACTTTCCAATTTTTTCTGTTTGAAGACCTTTGCAGTTAGATGGTTTTACTATGCTGCACTGTGTTTTTTTCTTTAATGAAAGATGCTTTTACTTGAAAAAATAATCTTTGTGGGAAAGCATTTTTGCTCAAAATCATGCTACAAAACATCAGAAATGAACATGTTAAAAATTAATTTTCACTTACAATCTATTCACTTAAAGGGTAACCCATAATTCTCATAATACTCACTTGAACTTAATGTTTTCCTGTCTTCTAATGGACAGTAATTGAGAGGGATCCATCATCTAAATTATACTCTAGTGCAGAGAATCACTTAGAAAAATGGTGCTATAAACTGGAATCTCTATGGTAAAAATCAATCCCTGGAAGCTGGTTAGTTTAAAGGAAAGATATTACTTATCTGCTAGACTTATATGTAGCTTTATTGTGTTTATATTAATTTGCATATGGAGTTTAAGTCCATAATTTTTCTAACATGAAGTAAAATAATGGCCCTCATACTACGATTTTTTTTGTTTCCACATACTTCCATGGAAGACTGTCTTCTTCACTGACGTAACTGGGTACAGTTTGCAAGATTTTAAGCATATCCTTACAACATTAATTAACAAACACATTTTTTTCTGCTGAGGGTTTCAAGAAAGGTCCAAGAAGTCCTTTCTTGTTCACATTGGGTCCATAACTTGTTCTAGGTGACTGCCTTTTACTAAATTGTGGGAAAATCCTAGGAAGTAAAACCTGAGATAAGAACACTATTGTTCTTCCCTGCTGCACAAGGAGATCTTCTGCAGCTTGAGTCCTTCCTTCTATTGTAGCAGAACTTGGTCCCTTTTTTGGTGAGAGATCACCAAAATGACTGGGAAGAGCCTGCAGGACATCTAGAGCAAGCCCCTAAGTCATGGGTTATCAGATGTTTGAGAGTATATTTTTGAAGAGGAATCATTTTGTACCAGCCCAGTCCTTAGCCATCCTCGTCCTGACTGCTGCGCAGGGCCCGATACCAGGGATATATGAATGCCAGCCTACCAGCATGCCTATTCCCTAGATCTCGTTTAATGAGGTAAATCAATGGATAGACAGACAGACAGACAGATAGATGCCCAGGGCACTGCTTCCCCAAATCCAGCCTCCAAACACTCCTTTTCAGATATTTGTTGTGTCCTTCCAGCTATCGTCAATGTCCAATAGCTTCATTTCCCAAGTGGCTGAAGCAGAGACAGCAGCAGTCAGTGGGACCTGGGGATATTTGCATGCTGAGGACATGTTCTCCACACACTTTTCCTGTGTCTTTGCTTGCCACTTACAGTCAAATAGGTAGCAGAACTGACCAGGAGCTCATGTCCAGCATGCCATTATTGAGAAAGTTTAATACGCACTAATGAGGGCCTTGAGATTATCATATCAACGTGATCAAATATCTGTGATCCTTATGTATGTTTTAATGAATGTACTGCAAAACACTTCTATTTTGTTTTCCATGTTTTGCAGCTGGAACTTTGAGATGTGGTGGAAAAAATTTCTCCAAAGTAATTTAGGAAATCTGTGGAAGACCCAGGTATAAATGCAGTCCTGAATCCCAGTTGAACAATTTAACTGGAAAATATTTATCTCTTCTGTTCATAGTCTCTTGCAAACTACAAGGGCTAGGTGAAAACTTTAGCAATATGTACTGGATACCGTATTTGAAAATTATTAAGAAATTCATCATAAAAGACAGCAATGAGTCTCCTCTGACCAGCTCTGACCTTGAAATATCCTTCTCCCCTGATGCATCAGTTTGCAATAGCTGTGAGCAGCATCTTTCTCTGAGAAACCGTGGGTATTCCTTTTGCCAGTTTGTAAGCAAAACACAAAGCAATTTTAAAAGCTGTCAGCTGCAATGACTTCTTCAGGTTAAAAAATACCCCTTGTTTTTCCAGTAACTACTAATGGTTTAAAGCACTTTCATAACAATCTTCTGCACTTTGGGGAAAGGGCTAGTTTTATATATCTTTACTGGAAAAAATCCCAACAAATCTCCAAAAATCCAGCAGCCTTGATATATGAAGGACTTCCTTCTTCCTTTATAAAAACCCATACCATAATTTTTTTTTCTTTTTTTTTTTTCTCCCCAGGTTTAGACAGAGACAGCCTGACAGTGTCTGGTGCTATTCTCCTTGCCACTTATGTATGCCTCCTCACAGACTATGATATCACAACTAATTAATCAGGCAGCAGGCTGGCTCGAGTGAGATCAGAGCGTGGGCCAATGCCAGTGCTCCTTCCCTCTGATTCATCAGGTGATTCTTTTTTTTTCTTAGTGTGGTCGCAGAAGTGTATAAATAGGGACAGTATTCAATATTTTATCCTCAGGCTAAATTTAAAGGTTTCACTGAGATCAGGTGTATAAGATGGGCTGAGCATCTAAAGTAAGATTTGTCAAGTAGATACATTAGGTGGCAATTGCTAAAATAGTATGTAACTAGAGAGGTTTTGTTTAGGGGCATGATAAGGGAGTCTGGGCCAGCTTTTATAAAGAAATGTGTAAAGAAATAAGGAGTCTTGCTTTACATTCTCATATAGGGGCTGACCTATTTGCTCTGGTTTTTGTTAGTGAACTACAGAAGGCAGATCACTAACCAACGTCCAGACCTGCTAGCAGTTACCTGGCTGCAGAGAGAAAAGCCAAATAGTTCCAAAGTCAGGCAAGATAATAGCCTGAATGGATTAATTAGGAGGCTCTGGGTTTTGTCATTAACACTACGCACATTATTATTTCCAAACTATTGGGGAGCATTATCCCAGGGATAACTGTTGGCACTTGAAGAAAATAAATTGTTGCTAAAGGAAGGCAAAGAAGTTTTGGCAAAGAAACTCCTCTGGATTAACTTATGTCTTTGTGTCCCCTTGCAAGTAGGAAAAAGAAACTGGTGTGTGTGTGTGTGATGGAATTCATGCTTCTTTTGCAAAAGGTTGTTCATCATATTGGAGTCAATCTTTTTTTCTCTCCTGGTAGAGCATCTTGGCTGAATGAGCATTCAGACTCTTCTGGGGTCACTGGCCTGTTCCAACACGACAGCGGTGCTAGGACATTCCTTCTGTTTTTCAGATATGCACTTAAATTTTACCTTCCTGTATGCCAGTTCTGAAGGACTGCAGGAAAGGACAGTTGATGATTAAGGACTGAACTGTAGCTGCCTCTTTTGCGGAGCAAAGGCTCTCAAGGCAGATAAGGAACACAGCAAGAGGAGCAAGGATTAAGCTCTTTACAGCCTACAGATGACAGTCTGCAACTGACAGTGTCTGGGATAACACGGAGAAGTACACTGCAGTTTTTTCACTTTTCCAATGTCAGCATGATGTACACTGGGGAGTTTGTATCATTGCCAGCAAGAGCTAAGATGAGACCCTATGAAGTGTGGTAAAAATACTCATCGTTTTGAATTAAAAGACACATTTCCATTTTAGTGAATGCAAAAATCTTTGCTTTCCAGGACTATCTGACTGGTCTAGGCTATTGAGTCTGTACCTTTACAGAGCAAACCAGTCTTGATTTAACAGTGAGTTTCCAGGTGTTGATTCTGACTCCTGAATGAGCTTTTTGTTTTCACTTCGATGGCAATAGCATGGCAGTAACTTAGTTGCAGCTTTGTGTAAGAGGGAACCCAAGTATTATCCTGTGGCACAATGGTTTCATGAGTTGTGGATTTGAGGATGAACTGCTGTCAAATCATCTAGCAATCCAGTTCTCAATAGAAATCCCCTTTCTTCCTGTAGCTTGATTACTGTGGGCTTTTCTACTTACTATGAAATTTTTTACTTTCTTCCTGTGCATCCCATTTCTTTGTTGCAGCCCTTACAAAAACCTTCCTTGCCTATCTTTCCAGCTTTTTTATTCTTCAAAGAGCTCATTCTCTCCTCCTTCAGAAAATTCAGGCTTTGCATTCACCCTTTTCCATGCCTCTCTCGGTACCATTCTATGTGCTCTTGCCTATGATTTCTCCAGTTTCCTTTGAAGCCAGCCAAGTCCATTTCCCCAACATGTCCATGTTTTTATTTTCTCTTCTCTGATATAGAGATTTCTGGTCTATATCTCTCTATTCCTTTTGACTTAATTCCTTCTTTAATATCTATTTCTGATGTGCACCTTTCAGGGAAGTAGCTCACAGGCCTTAAGTAGAAAGCTATAGATGCATAGCAGTGCTTATGTTAGCGTAATAAATAATCAGGTAGTCTGGGGAAAAAAAGAGGTCTTGGCCAGTTCAAGCCTTTGATTGTGCATTATGTTACTCCCTCCTTTCACTCCATACTCAGTTTGTATGCAGTCTCAGATACTAGGCTCTTTAGGCAATCTAGTAAAAAATATTTTTACAGCACCTTACACCAAATACAGCACAGGACCTATGGTCTGCCTTGCTGATCAGCAGTATCAGTAGCTGTCTGCATGCCTGCAGGATTTGGAGGTTCTGTTCCTTTCCCCACTATGTCAAATCGAGCTGGTCTGTGTTTACAATGATTTAAATCAAAGTTGAATTTGGCCCAGATTTTAGTGAAACATTCTTCCTAAAGTATTGCAGTGAAGTCAATACTCTTATTGTTTCCTGCTGTGTCTTTATTTGCATGTTAATGGCAGATTATTGTTGTCTTTTCCAGTGTACTTCCCCAGAGACTCCATGCATGTTTTTATTGATTAGTTCCTCTTCATTTAACATTTAAATGGATATTTTCAAATTGGTGCAAAATTATAATAGTGTGTTTGCTCAAGGCATTTAACTGTGGTATTAGCAGAATCATGTAAGTCTGCTGATTATGCATGCTTTGTACAAAAGAGTTTAAGAACTGCAGTGCAGATCTGCAATTAGGTCTGAGTTACACAAGCAAATGAATCCTGGGCCAAAAGCACCCATCATCTCATTTATCTTCCTCAAATATTAGAGCAGGTGAGGTAAGAAAGTGGAAAGTACACATTAATGTAAGAAGAAAATAAATCTGAATTTGTAGCCTTGAAGAAAGTTCCTAATTGTTCTTCAGTTCATATAACGTTACATGCTGATCTTATACATTATCTGAGTTATCTTTTTCTGGTTTTGTAGAAACCTGGGAGTAGAGCTTTTCAAAAATAAGGTTTTATTAGGTAAGCATGCATACACTTGCTGCATGCAGTGGTGAAAATTCGGCTATGTGAACGTGCACTGTAATGACTGGTTTGCAGCTTTAAGAGTATGGGCTGCAATCTCATCAAATTAAATAAAACTCATCTGGCCTCATCAATATCTAAGTAGAAGAAGCATAAAAGCTGAGGTTTCAGCAAATAACACTTTATTTATCTATTTTTTTGGCGTGGGGTGGTGCATGTAGGGCATGTTTATGGGATCTACTGACTGGCCTTGCAAGTTGGCTTTATTCATTGTTTCTACAGGGCTGGCAGAAACAATACTGTTTCCCTTTTGTTTCTGAGAGGCCAGAAGTTATGGTCATCTTTGCCTTGTTCCATATGAGTTAATCTTACTTCTAGCCAGTGCTTTTAAATAGTCTTAGGGTGGCATTGGGTGCCTGCTAGCAAATCTGAGCTGTCATAACCTGTTGAAAGCACAAGTGACACAACAGATGTTTTCACAACAGACAAACCCAGCTCTTCTGGCTGAATCCATCTTTGTTAACTAGAACCATAGAATCTTTTAGGTTGGAAAAGACCTTTAAGATCATCAAGTCCAACTGGGTCAGACCTTATAGACTCCCATGGTCTTTTTTTCTACATTTATCTTCCTTTCCCTGCGCTAAGGTGCAATAAATATAACTAGTCTGCTCAACAGCTTCTTAGTTTTGCCCAAATGGTCCTTTTGGGCTGAGCAGGGAGTCCTGCTTGGAAAGCATCCCAGTGCTTGGGAGAGAACATGCTACCTCTATCAATAATGTTCTATTGGTGGGTTTCTTACCTCACAGCATGTTTTGCCATTAATGTTTAAGCAGATTGTATATCTGAAACTAGAAGGTTATGAACAATCCTAAAGTCATAACTGAATAGGTTTTTTGTGGACAATGGTGGGAAAAACAGAGTTCACCTGATGTGGAGGAGTTAAATGGCAAAGCAGTCAGTGATCTCTGGGTGGGATGGATGCATTATGTCTGAACAGCCTACACAGGTAACTGTCTGCCTCTCAGGAGAAAATGGAGGTTTTCACCCAATTCTGTGGAATTGGTGGAACTTATACTAGAAAAGTTTTGTACAAAGAAAACCACTTCAGAATTCAAATAAATGGAGTTAGCGTATGTTTGCTAAAACTGGCATATTCCTTGAATATCTAATCAAATGTTCTTTAAGACCAACATTTTAATGCACTGTGATTATTTCACAGGGTGCATTTGTATTTGTTAGTACACTTAAATGACTATCTCAATCCTTCTTCAAGGGCTTAAAGAAAAGTATCCAGAGTCCTTCCTGGGCTGGGCTGTTCAGGAACCTGCAGCAGGAGGCAGATGAGGGGTCCCAGCTGCTGGTCTGCAAAGCCTTGCATCAAGGAAGGAGACAAACACAGAGCTGGCATCCTTGCTGTGGCAAGTGTCTGTTGTTCAAAAGGACATTATGGATCTCTTCCCTTTATGCATTATGAAAGACTCTGTTAAAGTTGCTTTAAAACAATAGGACTGGGTATGTAACATAGCTAAAGCCTAGAAAACTGGGGCACTGAGATGGTGCTCTAGCTGTTTCCTGTGGCACAAAATCACGTTGCTTCCTGAATCTGAAATTACGTAAGGATTGGTTAAAGGTAGAGTTTTTGCCTTTAGCTCTGCATTTCCTGGCTGTTGTCAGCTTAAAACAAGCTCTAATGTTATTTTAATGTAGTTTGGTGTGTGGATTGCATCAAAGTAGGTTATATATTGATTGGTCAAACCTCAAAGCTCTGGAGGTAAATCTCTACTAAGAAGTGTCAGAACTTCAGTTAATACACGTATTGATAGGCATAAGATGTCACTATTGTGCTTACTGCAGAGATAACATTTGTGTTGAAATTTTAATGCCCATAATGTTTAGCCTTTCTAGACTATGGCAAGCTAATCAAAGAACCTTCTCTGGTATATAAATCACTGCACACTACTGAAAACTGCAGACAAGATAAATCAAGATTTTTTGATCAATTCAATCTTCAATCATTCTTTCCAGCAGCACAGAAAATGTAGTCCATGTTGTACTTACAGTTTCATAGCAAGGAGGTGTTTAACACCAAGACTGGAGATTAACGGTGACAAGTTATATCGTGGAGAATGTGAAAGGGTGTTTAGACTGAAATATTAATTTCTAGATTGATGTAGAACTCCATAATTGAGATCATAAATCAACGCTAAAATCAACTGGATTATGCATCATCTAAGCTTATACTGTAGGTCAACATGTTCAAAAACTAGTCCACAGTTTCAAAATCTGGAAATTAATGTGAGAAGGTGAATCTGGTTTTGCACAATGTATTATATTCTCACACTTTGGTAGTACTCACCACAATAGAAGAAAAGTTTTTTTCCTCTTCATTTTCACAGACTGTTTCTCTTCTTTTGAAGACTTATGAAGTGTTTTATTAAAAGATCTGTATCTAATCAATAAAGTAGGTGGTTTATTTGTAATGAACAACTTATTGTATGGCCCAGTCTCTTTTGCTGTTTGTGAGTTATCTGCATATAGTTTTTGACCTTCAACATTTGTTGACTATATGGAAAGATTTATTTGAATACATGCCAGCCTATGGGCTGCACTTACCTTGAAATCAGAGTTTATCAGTATCTGCTGTTTATTCTGAATGATTGGTCACCAAGGGCATGTGGTTTGTTTTCTTTTTTTCAGTTTCTGTGCTGAAAACCACAGAAAGCTTTTAAGCTGGAGCTACTTTGCCTGGGAATTTAGGTCCACAGTGGAGAATTAAGTACAGAATAATCATGATATAGTTGAAGTCTTCTCCAGTATCAAAAATGGAGGTGTGTCCAGGATAGATATTTTCAGTGATATGTGGAAAGGAAAAGTTTTTTTTTTTAAAATTGTTTTCACAAAGGAATTTCTTGCTCATTTGCCAGTGGAGGGCTACATTAGTAAGCTGTCCCACAGCAAGTTGTCTCGTACCAGCTTTTCCCTTAAAGTAGATGGGAAGTGTGTAGCTAGTCAGAACTACAGGTCCCAAAATACAAATAATCTAAAAAAAAAAAAATTAAATAGAAAACTTCTGCTGGTGTGAGCTTCAAAGTGGCATGCTGGGAGTTGTAGTGTGAGCTGGCAAAGCAGCTGCGTTAAAACCCAAGGGTGGCTATGCATAGTGTTTATCAAGTGTAATTGCTTTGGGTTACCCCGTGAAAGACTTTTGGCCAAATAATCTCTGTATGAAGTCAACGGGACAAAAAATCATGCATTCAGAGATTTGCAGTGATTCATTTCCCTTCATGTTACAGGTGGCTCTCCAAAACTGATGGAACAAAATGGTTGACTGCCCTGGGTGGACAAGAGGGAGAATGCATTGTGGTTTTGGCATGATACATTTTGGACAGATTGGAAAATACTCTGCTAATTAGGGGAATTCCAGGCATGTACAGGAAGCATATTTCAATAACCCACGATTGTGTTGGGTTTCATGTAAAGCTATTTGTTTGGCTGCCAGAGTGTTTTATGGTGTGATGCCAACTGTAATATATTCAGAACACAAGCTAAAAAAACCCCTCCAAACTTTAATGCTTGATGAGTTCATAGGATAGGAACACAAAGAACCTTGAAAACCTCAACATGAATAATTAAGGTAAATAGACAGACTGTTCTGTATTGTGATTAAAACTTAAGGAACTTTTGGCCATTACATAGCTATCTAGAAATTCAAAACTTCTTAAAACAAAAGCATGTACTGTAGTATCTAGTATCTCTATTATCTAACTATTACACTACACAATTTATTATGAGCTGATTTACTTGCCTCTCCTTTGTGGAAGGAGCATGCTGCTATTCCAGTATTATTTCCAGCCTCGGAGAATTACTGGCATCCTTTGAAAATACATAGAAATAAAAGTCACTGGTGTGTTAAAGTTTTCAAGAGGATCCTTAAGAGTTATAGAGGTGGGGCAAATAATACAATAAATTATATTTTTGAGTATATTCTATGCACTTAGGAGTACATAGCAGAGTTTTGTAAGTACCATAACCTCTAAGTTCATACTTGAAACGATAACTGGAGCTATGCCAGAGTATCCAAAGCTCTTACAGAGGAGTGAGATTTTGACAAATGGTTGTAGGGAAAAAAAAAAGGTGAAAAAATAAGAGGAGTAATACAGTTAAGTCACATTGTTGCTGGATGCTGAAAGAACATGGACAATAAGCAACGTGCCCGTGACTCCCAGCAACAGAACTGGCATTTCTTAAAACCACAGGTAATGGGTAAGGACTGGCCAGAGCCTGAGTCCAGGCATCACTATTTCAACTCCTGGTTTTAAAACCCTTAAAAACAATTTGGGGCAAAAGCCCAGACGTGGCTGTGATCGCTATCGCTGCCTGCTGAGAACTTTCCCGGTTGGGTGCACCTGGGTGAACGCAGCTTTTCTGAGCTGCGTGCCAGGGACTGCTCCCGCCCCACTCTGACGGGTGAGTGGGGAACTGCGGCAGCCTGGAAAGCCGAAGAGCGAGTTGCAAAGAGGCAACAGGACTGTGGAAAATCGGTGAATTCCCCCATCCTTTGGTTTTGGAGGCTGGGACAGAGAGGACTGCCAGGTCTGCATGGGTCAGGGCTTCTTCTCCTGACCTTTCCCAGGGCTGGCTGAAATAGCCTCGGCCCCGGGATGAGAGCAATCCCCCGCACGAGTAAGCCGGCGCGTCACTCCAGGCGTGTGCCAGAAATAAAAGAGTGCAACAGCATCTGCACCCCCGCTCTCCCCCTGGGCCCGGCATAATGAGTGTGGCCAGGCAAAGAGGGTGTGGTGTCAGCCAGCTGCCGAATTAATTAGTTGGGAGCTGGAAATACATGGATTGACTGCTTTGGGGTGTGCGCTCGGGGATGGATTTGACACTGACCAGAGCCAAGGAGCCACAGGCTGGGCTGATAGCAGCTGGTATGCCCTTCTGAGGTGACCTTCTGAGATACCGCTGAGGGCCTAGCTCCCAAAATAGTTTTAATAGGTTGCAAATTTTGGTCGTTGTTAATTGCTTTGTTTATAATCCAAATCTGCAGGGCCGTTTTGTTTTAATGAATCCATTGTCAAACTGCAGCTAAAACATTAGTCTGATGTCTGTTTTCATTGCCTCTGCCTGGGATATGGTGTAAAAATGTAAATAGCTATTTCCTTTCTCCTGCGAAGAAGCAGCAGGATCCGTGGAGAGCAGGACTGTACAATAAAAGCAATATTAGGACTAAAAGACAGAAGAGGAGTCTGCAGTGCCGTGTTTCCCTCCTGCCCCCGTCAGAAACTTTTTGTTTAGTCTTAGTGAAGTCCTTTGAGCTCTGTATAGTTCCTTTTCCCCACGCGTTTAAAGGCTGATCTCTGGGATTACAAACCACAGAGGTATATAATAAGGCATATTCTTCTCATGTCAGGCCTTCCAAGAGAAGGTGCTATGGGAAATGAAAGACATCATTTTAGTTTATTGTGTCATTCAGCACCTAGCATTGGAAAATTCTGCTGCTGCAGTTTTTTTGCTCTCTGCAGAGGTTGAATCTCTGGCACAGTGATGAAACAAATTCCTAGATAGATGCATAATCTCACCAAGATAGGGCTCACCGTAGCTAGAATGCACGTTTGTTGTTTTAACCTGGAGGGCTGTGCTGGTTCACCCACGCAGCCGAGGACTGGAGCGGGCTCTTGCACTGCATGAGCAGGGTCATTTGCATTGTGGCATCTTCAAAGATGGAGAGCAGAGGAGGATGGATAGGGAAATCGTTCTGCTTCTGCGTACTAAGAATATTGTGTTTGCTCTCCCTTTTAAATGTGTGGTTTCTGATCTGGTGTGTGTTGGAGGTGATGTATTAGATGGGACCACTGACTCTCTGGTGGCCTGGATTCCAAGGACAAGTAGCACCCTCTGTCCGCTGGCTCTGCTCCTCCCTGGCAGACTCATGGAGGGGCAGGAAGAGAGACCCAGGCCTTCAGCTCTCCCAGCTAAGGACAGGTGATATATGTTGGAAAGCTCCTAGAAATGCTCCAAAACTAGACAGTCATGAGTTCCTGCTGCCCACCTTTTTCCTCTTGTGGAGGTCACCCTCCTTGGATGAAGGCTGGGAAAGATGCCCATGTACCAGCTTCTCAGCAGCTGTTTCTCCGGGTCAGGTGTTGCATACCACTGATTTCAGCTGAAGCTTATGTGCCAGGGTGTAAACAGTGGCACTCACTTGTCTGTAACCATTGTGGTCTGTCGATGGCAGAGGAGCCCTGTGGGCAGCTCGGACTGTGCAGTGTGTCAATGTGTGAGATTCATAATCTGTGGAGAAATCCCAAGTATAAAAAAAATCTCCTCTATCCAGGATAATGGGCTGGGGGGAGGAAGAGAGAGGTGATATGATAACCCAGATAAAGCCAGAAGACAGACAGCGTGAAGCCTTTATAAATTAGGGCATGAGAACAAATTTAGTACCTCGGCTTATGAAAAAAAAAAAAACGCTTCATTTTAGAGAACAAGAGCAGCACTGATCGGAATAGCGCAAATTGTGCCAAAGTTGACAAACATGGAAAATTACTCAATCCTTTTATTTGTTCCTGAACCTTGACAGTATTTCAGTTTCTGTGGAGATGCTCTCTTAGGGATGAAACCCTTCTCATCATGGGAGGGTCATCCAAGGCAGGCTTGGGAGGAGAAGAGGAGAGGTGACTGATGGGGTTCCTGAGGCCAAATTCTTCCGTGAGCCACAACCAGGCTGTGGCTTGGCCCAAAGCTGAAGAGGACCTGGCAGTCAGGTCTGTGATCTGCCTGATGACAGAGCCCATCCGTGGGTGGGTGGAGGTGGGTGAGGGTGCAGGCAGCTGTTGCTGCAGTTCCAGCCACTGACTCTGAACATCTGGGGAGCTGCCAGGAGCGCACGCGGGGCTCTTGAGTCTGAAGTTGTAGCACTTAACTTTCTAGAACATCGAGCGTGTTTGTGTACCTGCAATAGCCATTTATAAATAATTTATAATCCTGGCATGCTCCTCAGCCTGCAGATGAAAAGGGACTTTCAATCCAAGATGGGGTTTGCCACGATGTTGCAATAATTGTTCTTTTCTGTGCATCATTTCTATAAGGCTCTGTCAATCAAAAAGTTCAATGTCTTCATTATTCTGTAGGTGCATGTCATGCTTCAGGGGAACACTAGCAGGCTCGGTGTTGGGACTTGCCCTGAAACAGCAGTAGAGGTAGCTTCACCGAGAATCAACAGAAGCTTATCTGTACTACAGGTCTTTTCTGGAACGTCAAAGTAACATCTTAAGTTCAGAAGCCCTTAATGAACACACCATACCAAATTCTGCTTCAGAATATGCAAGTGCGGCTCCAATTGAAGTAAATGGGCACTCTGCCTGCATCTGAGATAAGGATCTGTCTTGCAGCAAAGCTTAAAGAAGTATACACTGGGTTTTAATGGACTGTCACCTACAACAGAATTTCTTTTTAAGCCATTTTCAGTTATTTCTAGTGTTGCAATAGGTGAACTTCCCTTGTTTTGCTGCTACATTTTCTGCATACTGGTTTAATAAGGTATAGAAATGGAAATAAAGCAATCCAACCAGTTAGTTTATTGTGGTTTCTTTAAGGCAATGTTGAGATATTTTACAAGCTTGCAAAATTACATTTATTACACTCCAATCATCTGGCAGACCATAAACACTACTGAATATTTCTGCTGGCAGAATGGCAATTTTTTTTAAAACCTAGATAGGGAATATGAGTTTGTTTGAAGAATGAGTGAATTTACCTAACATCTTTTCATTTTCCTTTAATTTGGCCTGTTTGGCCTTTAAGAGCTGTGCCTCTGACATCTGTTTTTTCTTTGCTGACACCATTCAGGCAAGTAATCAAGAAGTCTGCCATTGCTTTGCACTGCACTAAAATGTGTGTGTGTGTTTATGTGTGTTTGGAAATTTGGAAATTACAAACCTTTTCCAAGGAGGAAAATGGTGAGATGTAAGAAAGAAATGATGAAACAGGATTAACAAGGTAACAAATAAAATAAATTCCAAAGGTAATAAGTAAAAATAATGGAAGTTAAGAAAAGACACCCCCCCCCCCCAAGTTTTATCATAAGGAAATATATATAAAGAAGCAATATTAAACTTAGAGGTGTGATTCCATTTCCTCTCACAAAACCTAAACACAGGACTTTTTGGGACACCATACCTGTGCTGAAAGTGTGACATAATAATTCTAAGGCAGAAAGTGAGTGTGGAGCCCAGCCACCAGTCCTATGATGCTTCATCCTTCCTTTAATGCTTTTACTTCAGAAGATGCTAATCTTTTCGTACAGCAGAGGATTGGTAATGCTGACCCAGGATCAATGTCCAGGATTCCTGGGCACTGCTGAAATGTGCCACTGATTTACTGTGCATGCAATTTATAGGCAACTGTACTATACAAATATGAGCAATCACATAAGCTAAATTGAGGGAGAAAGCTTAGAGGTAATACAGCCTTTCATATACTTATATTTGGAGCAGACTGTGACATGAGTAAAAAACAAATGAGCTCTTTCCTAAAAGGGAACTCATAGCGGGAATGTCAGGACTACTTAAAGGTTTTCTTAAATTCAGAGTTTAAGACTTCAGTATAACTGTGAGCAGGTTTAATGCCACTGTCAGTCTGTGAGCATGTGGACTAGATATTTCTTCAAGACTTAGAATAAATGGTGGTTTTGTGTATATGGAATGTGCAAGTTTTGAATGGTGTATATGATGTATCTATATGATAGGCAAAAAAAAAAAAAAGAAAAAAAAGAATAAAAGAGAGAGAAATCTCCACTCAAAAAGATGCACACATTTATTATTTTTGAGCTTTATAATTTATAAATGCATCATGCCTATTACTTCGACTTGTTGGAAATACTGCTTCTCACTAAGGTTATAAATCCTGCTCTGCAGCAACAAGGCAGTATATGTACAAAACCTCTGGGGTGGACAAAGACAGAGGCATTTCAGTTCTCGTTGTCTGGGTATGTTTGGGGAATACAAGTGGACAGTATTCCAGAAAAGGCTGTGCCAATCACATATAATTGGGCTAATGAGGAGCCAATGATAAGAAAGAAGTAGTTCCATCAACAGCAGAATTTATAAGGTCTAATTTATTTTAATTTTTTATCTTGTACAATGAAAAGTCAGCTCTCAGCTCATACAAGCAAAACTGGAGCTTTTTCTTCACTGGGGGACTTGAAATATCTCCCCTCTTTTGGCTTTTTCACTAATATATTGTGTTGTATCCTTTCTCACAGTGGGAGGAAAAGATTCATTCAAGTACCTGTCCTCAGGGTGATTGCCCACTTTTGTGAAGGCATTTATGAACTTTACATTTTGGAAACTTGGCTCCTCTTTCAGATGAGATTGAAATTTTCCAGTCACTTTACTGCTCATGAGGAACTGGATAAACATTGTTTTCTTAATACACCAAAGTATGGGAAAAGAAGAAAATCGAAAAACACAGACATAAATTTTTATGAGTTGAAAAAGATGTGAGGGAAAAACTTTTCAAAAATGGCAGAAAAGGGAAAGATGCTTCATATGCTGGGCTTACAACTTAGAATTATTTAAGGGAAACAAGCATATCTGCAAAAGTGCTGAGAAATGGTATCAATGAATGCCCTAAAATGGTGAATGGTATACATGTTGCAGTCTGTATACCACACTGTTTTCAGAAGTTTGAGCTTGTGCACCTAAACAAAAAGCACCCCAAATCATGTGCTATATTGCTAACTTTGCTGGGCAGTATCCATAATATTTTCTGTGGTGAAAAGGTGGTGTATCAAACACACTGTTATACTGAGAGCACCCCATGCCTATTTTGTGATCAGATGGAAAGAGAGTGGTGAGCTGTGATTGCAGAAGCTATGGGAGATGGTAGGTCTGTAGGTCTGTATTTTTCACTCCAAGGAAGAGACATTTGTTTGCAAGCTTTTATGGAATTGATATTGGCGCACATAAACACATTCAAGTTTTCAGAAATGTAACTGTAGCAAGTGAAAGTCTGTTTCAAAATATTTATAGCCTAATTTATATACACTGAAAAGCAGGTAAGAGAAACAGTGCAAATAAAGGACCTGAGCAGAAAAGTTTTCCTCATAAAAATATAACAGGGATGATTTAGAAATATGATTACCTTTAATAATATTCAAGGAAACAGAGTTATCCAATGACCTAATACACAACCAAAGCTTGGAAGGTACCCAGGCTACCTAAAAGATTAGAAAATGTGAGCAAAGAAAGATTTTGCAAGGTGTTAGCATATTCCAGTAAAAGACACAGAAAGGAAGAAAGGACAAACATTGTAAAAAAATCCCTTGTCATCCAATCTCACTGACTTGTCTCTGGCTCTGATGGATTTTTGAGAGTGATGTGGGGTTTCAGTTACAGGAAGTTCTGTCCCACTGATTTTTCTGTTAATGTTTGAAATACAACCAGTGCAAGTTCTTGCAAGGATCCTGAGTCCTAAGCCAAGTACTGTTACCTGCTTGACAGCTTAATATTCCCAGGCTTGGGACTTCTGCCAGGAGAACATATGAGTGAAGTGGGGATGAGGATATTTGTTATTCATCCGTGCAGAAAGTATTTCCATCAGAACTTAACAAAATGAAAGCAAAATTGAAAGAAAAGGAGGTATTAGGGAGATAGAAAGGATACATGAACTAGTCAAGAGGATTTTAAGAATGATTATCTTGAGTATAACAGGTTTTTTTCTCGGTTCTTCATGGTCTGTGATACCTGAAAAGACTGGGAAAAATGTGTATTTTTTTTGTCTTTGTAAAAAGTCCCTAAAGGTGGGATTCAGCCTGGGCTGAGCCCTCCTGATCTTAGTTGGATAAATTGCAGCTCTAGGAGGCACCATCCAGGAGCCACCAGAGTTGCTGCCCACCACTTTCTGCTGACATCTACCACTTCCAATCTTCATAAGCTTTCCTTCCAGGTTGTTTAGGTCTCACCCAGGGAGACCCTGGAAGTTTCAGCAACTATATAAAAGAGCTACATGGGGAGGCAGGGGTAATGCTTGAATATAGTGTCAAGGAATTATCAAAGAAGGATGTTTTTGGCTCCAAGAATATATACCAGCCCTAGTTTCCTCAGTTTGGAGGTTAAAAGCAGCAGGGCAAAATACAAGTGTTCACCCAGGCTTTTTTTTAATAGATCTGGAGTGGGGAGTGAGGCTGTTTTCCTATCTACTGTGTTTTTTTCCTGCTGTCTTATTCTGGTTAATTGGGTAACTCTTGTTTCTTTGAAAGCACTTTGATTCGCCATATGAACACTGGAAGTATAATAAAATCAGGCTGTTTAAGAGTGTGTCTGGAAATGGTGATAAACAGTCCGTTCTCTGCTCTGCGGTTCATTACATCTATGGAACATGGTGAGTTCCCAACCACTGCTGGAGGCCAGCTGAATACAGCGGTGTTATGTAGGTGTTGATTATTCATTTTTTTCCTTTGGACATTTGCAAAGTTTATTAAACTAAAGGCATTGTGCAATGTGCAATCAGTAAGTAGAGAAATACAGCCAAATGCCAGAAAGGACTGGTCTTTCTCCTTGCCTCAGCTTCAGGTGCCCTCCCAGTACAAGCAGCCTGAAATAGGAAAGCAAAGAGGGTGCATCAGAAGAGTTTTGCTGTGCATAGGACATCAAACAAAGCAACACTTGCTGATAAATTTGTAAGAAAATTGAGAGATGGAAACCAGTGCCTGGCAGTTCACTTGTGCTGAATTGTAACCCTGCGTAAGTGGTGAGAGGAAGGAGGGAGTGGTGCAGGTAAAGGGCGATGAGGTTGTTTTGGATCACGGCTGCGTTTGGACAGCGTGATGTGTACTAGGATCTGCCCCAGTACTAAATAGCTTAGGGATGCTGTGCCAGTGAAACCAGAAATAATAGCTGTTAATGGAGCTAAAAGTGTCAAAAAGATAGGGACAAGGCATTTTGATGGTATATGCCTCTTCAAGTCTGCTTCCAATTTTTCCAGTCCTAGGTTTAACCCTTTGGACATCAGACCTTGGTTGAACACAGACGTTTTTCTTTACCCTAGTATTATCAGATAAAATATCATGTGAATTTATTTGGGGGAAAAGAAGAAAAAAGGAAAGGACAAACAGCAAGGCATTATATGAGGAGTAGCATTAAAGTGGCTGGCCTGTGGCCAGGGTCCATCAACCCCCAGAGCTATGGGGCTGGCAAGGGCTGGGCCATACGCTTTTCACCAGGCTGCAAGGACCAGCACTGGGGAGCGGGGAGAAGAGTCTCTCCGGGCAGAATAGGTGTAGTGCCTCTTTGGCGAACATGTAAAACTAGAGTAAGCCTATGAGGATTCATACTGGTAACATGTAGCCAAATCACAGGGAAAGTTGTTGGGTGCTGCATGTCTAACACTGTCAGGACCCTTTAAAAATCCCAGCCTTCGTGTCTAAATTAACAAACAATTCATTCACGTTTTGCTATTTAGAGGAAAAGTGCAGAGTGGACTTGGTTATTTGATACTAATTATTTAGCAGGTATAAAAGCGTATTCAAGTCCCTAATCTCCTTTCTGAGCAGGCAGGCATGCTCATGTTCAAATAGTTGCATAACTTGCCCATCTCCAGCTAACAAACCCTTCTAACTTTGTTTTCAGATCTAATGCAACCCCACCCCTGGACAAGCTGTGTTCATAGCTGGCCCGTAGTTGATCTTGCTGTTAACTTCATCCTCTTTTCTCTGCTCTTCCTGCAGTTTGTTGCCTGCTTTCCATGTATGTTTAAAATACCAGCTGTTGAGGAAAGGGCTTTTCTAGCATTTGTACAGTGCCTGGCACTTTGGGTGGCTGGTCTGGTGTTCAGGGCTTTTGGGAAAACAAATGAAAAAATTCAGGACTAAGTTTTGTACTGACTTGAGATGTAAGAGAATTTCACTGCTAGATCTCTATCCACCTCTTTGTCTTCCTCCATACATGTCTCTCTATATACATGTATATCTGTATAAGTCTATATACACCTATTTGTGTTTGTGTGTGTATATGTCTGAATAGCCAGTGTATGGTACCAGGAGGACACAGTAGAGATCCTAGATGCTCTCGGATGAACACAGCTTGCTGTTGATATGAATTGTGAAAGGTTTCTCATTGACAGGTCTTTTCCTTGACTCTTCACATCTTCCATTTGATGAAAACTGACCAAAGTCAGTGGGATCACAGAGGACTCAAATCAAAATAAAACCTGGGCTGAGCCTGATACTGGGAATTTTTGCTGAATTAGGCATAAATTAGATATTATCTCCTAGCCAGTTATGGTGATACTGAAAGCAGACACTTCAAACTGTTTGCTGTGTGGGGGAGCATCTAATCTTCTTTCCTATAATTTAAAAACCAACCCAGGGACAGGGTAGTGGTTTCAAGTTGTAGATGGAATAGGCACTGTATTTATCTGGGTGCTGAGGAGGTCAAGGAAATAAAGCAATCTTCTTTCATCTCCCTGCATTATTATCACAAACAATAGCCTGCTGGCACAAACCAAGTTTTAATTGATTGTTGTTATTGATTTTACAGGAAGCAAAGCAGAAGAAATACAGCTTGATTTTTGTAAGCCAGGGTGACCTGAAAAATACAAAGGAGAAAAAGAGATTATAAAGCCCTCTCATATTTTGCCCAGTTCCGTGAGTTTGCAGCTGAGCACTCCATAAAAGCCCTCTCCATTAATTCTCTATTTATGTATTTTGACCATATTGATTTTCTCCATGTGAAAGTTTTATTCAGATTGTCTGTTTTGTGCTGTCACTGTGCAGATCAGTCTCGTTCCTTATGGCCAGTAATTTAAATGCATCTCTTCCTCCTCTCTCTTTCCACCTGCCTCAAACCCACATGGGGAAGAAAAGGCTGCACATAAAAGTTTTAGGGCAGTTGGCACCATGGCTCGCTCCTTTCTGCTGATCGTCACTTTCAGGAGTATTTTCTGTTCAGGCTGAGCCCTGGGTATGGAATTTTTTTCTGCTCGTGGTGCTCTACCAGTGCCTGGCTGGGACCTGAGGTCTTGGGCTGTGAATAATCATGGGCTCCCTGAATAATCATAGAAACTGAGTTAATTAACCCAGCTGGGCTGGCTGGTGTTCAGCAGGGGGACCGTAGCTGTAGTTAGCCTTTCTCCTGGTTAGGAAGGGAGGAGATGGAGAAGTTCATGGGATGTTGCTTGGATTTGCTCTTTTCCCGAGCTCCCCTTGGGCATGGATTAGGAGTTGAAGTGAGTTAAGAGAGAGGCTTTTATTGGTGGTGAATAACAAAGTTTTTGCAAATGCTGAGTTGAAAGAATTTTCTCACTGTTCAGTCTTACCTGTTAATTTTATGGATTTGGAGGTAGGGATGTGACAAGAGGAAGATGTTGATGGGAATACCAGTGCTTGGCACTTTTACAAGAGGAGCCAGTGATTCCTTGAATTTTAGGTAGACTCTAAATGTATGTATGGAATTAATTAAGTCACATAGATAAAGTCATTCCATAAAGCTTTAAAGTAATTAAGAACACTGAAAATGTTGTGGATTTTACTATGATCGTTATTAATCTAATTAATATTATTATTAATAGTATTAACTGTATTATCAGCTTACCCACTATCTGTCCTCAGGGACTGTGTAGTGTGCTTTCCGAATGCAGAACACAAAGATGGTTATAGCCACAAGGATCTGAACATACGAGTTGCTCTCTTTCCTTTCTCCCTTCTTTGATGTAATTCTTATGTTATTGTGACTTGGAATGTTTATACAACAGTAGTAAAAAACCTAGAGTCTTATTTAGATTTGCATTCTGGTGTTTATTCCTTTACTTACATTTGCAAGATTTTCTTCTTGGCAGCAATGGCTAAAAGCTTTCTCTCTTCCAAAAATAATAATTGAAATAGTATGACTCTAGGAGCTGGGCTTCAAAGGAAAACATTAAGTTTTTACAGACTCTGTATTAAACTAAATGTTTAGTTATTTACAAATTATTAAGTTTAAGGCAATGAAGAATGATAAATTATTATCCATAACCCAAAATGAAATCTCCTGTGGCACTGCTTTACTCAGACAGAGCCCTGGTATTTCTGTCCATAGCAGCTCGGCAATAACAGTGTTCCCAGAATGATATAAAAGAAAAAAAAAATTATTTTTGCTTTTGTAGCACCCACCCAACTTTCCCACCAAGTGATCTGTTGTTAATGTGCAGGAAATCCCAATGAATGCACATCATTTGGTGAAAGAATGACAGCAGACACCACAGCTATCCTTAGCAAGCATCCACCTGCTCCCGTGGTGTCTTTTTAAAGCAAGTTCAGCTTACCTCTTCTCCTCTTAGTTTTCCTTTGCTTAATTGCAGGTGATGATTCCAAAGAAGCCTTCACCTGTTTGAGTGTGCTTTCATCTTTCTAGACAAAGCAGGCTTGGGCTTGGTGCTTGATCTGTGGCATAGTTAGGGCCTTTGGTATTAAAGGCGTTGGGATCACCCTGAGGCTTTTAAGGTTTTAGGGTTAAATTGATGAGCGTGTATAAAATGTAAGCTTTGTTGTTTGGCAGAGTTTTTCAGCATTTGTTATTCTTTTTTGCATTAAGAAACCATGGGGCTATACTGCATTCCTCAACTGCCTCTTGCCTATTAAACAGTGCTGTCAAACAGAGACCTCTTCGACTTGCATAAAACTTGTGATTCATTATATTGCCTTTAACCCTCAACAGCTACGTAACTTAGCTGAGATGTCCAGGTATACCTCCATGCCAGATCAGGATTTCCATTTCTCTGTCTGTTTCATTTGTGCTGTGCCTACTGGATAAAAGCATTCGGTACGCTGTAGAGCTGGGAGATACATCAGCTTCTGACCACAGAGCCTGCACTTCGACTCCTACTCTGTCTTCTCAGTTATGGCTACCAGCATTTAGGAATTCAGAGCTGTTCCATGAAAAATCCATATCAAAAGCCAAACAGTTCCCAAATACCATTTTTTGTCTTTCTTCCCCTCTTTTTTTAAAGTAGGGGATAAGTCAACGAAGGCCCAAAGGAAGGCAATGCCCTGGCCTTGACTATTGGTGAAGAGCTTTAAGAAGTGCTGCCCATTGGTGCTAAAAATGAAAGCTATTGCTTCTAGAAAAATGACGTGCCTGGGTTTCTGGCTGAGATCCCAATGCCTCGGCTGCATCTGCTGTGAAACACTTCCCCCCACCCCAGCAAGTCCTGGTTGGCCGGGCTGGCCCTGTTGAAGAAATTTCTGTCTTCTGGGAGAGGGAACAAGTAGTGGCTTTAGTGTAAATGATTTCAGCACAATTTGCAAAGTCATAACTGAGATAAAAGCTGGGTAAAATAGTGTTTTCTCACTTTTTTTTTTCTCCTTCCTCACCCATTTGTGTATGTTGCGTGGGGGAATTTACCTATTTTCTTAGATGAGGTTTGAGATAAAGTTTCCTGTGGCAGTACCCAAAGGTTTTGGACGCCTTGCATAGTATATAATGTGGGTGACATGCCCATCCCAAACTTTCTCCCATACCTTCACATCAAGGCCCAGGAAAGCTTTTGTGAAACATGGTTGGACAGGCAAGTTACTGCAGCTTAGTGTGTTCATGTTCTTCATCCACAGCAAATGTGAAGTAAACTGGGAGAATAAGCTACCATGTGTGTTTGGTTTCATGGTGGTAGCTTAAAAGAAGATGTGTTATTTAATACTACTAATACACCATTTTTATGGTTAAAAACATACACAGATATGTGTATATATATATGTATATAACATACATATAACTTACACAGTTATCACGTCTCAGCTGATTGGTGGTAACTTGTAAAACTTCAGAAACCTGGTTGCAGTTTTCTGTTCATTCCAGCAGTAAGGGCAGGACTATGAGTGGTGTCCACATACATGCTTAAAAAGGAGAACATTTCTTTCACCAGGGAATAAAATAGAAATCAGTGAAGATCTAAGTGCAAGAAAGGACGATGTGTTAGCTCTGCTGGTGATGATGCTAGAGGCATTGCCTGGCTTTGCCATTTGTCCCTTGTGTCTTAGAGGCAGTGTGCAGCCATCAGTTTGGGGGCAGATGCAACACTTCAGAAGAAGGCAGAAGTCCCTCTTCTCTGAGCAGCCCCAGAGATTCTGGCCACCAGGTTGCTCCTTGGTCACACAGGCTGCTTCTAGACACAGTCACTAGGGTAGAGCTCCTCCATGTGCTAACTTCAGAACTGTTTCTTACTCACTATGTAAACTTAAGACCCACATAGTAAGGCCAGACTTGGAATTACTTTACTTTTTATATTAGACATTGGCACGTATTCATATTATACTATCGTCTTCTAAAACAGTCTTCTCCTTCTAAAGGCTATAGGTTTATAGACCCTGATTAATCTCTTAACTTTTGCTTTGCCAAGTGAAACCCTTTGGGCTTCCTAACTGATCCCTTTAATTATTTTTATAGGCCTGTTCGGAACCTTCTCCAGTTGTCTGAGTGCAGACTGTAGAATTGGATTCAGCATTTCTGCAGTGGTCTTTCTCAGTGCCCCCTCACTTACAGCATGAAAAAGGAAGGTCAAGACTGTCTAAATTGTTTTTCAGAGTTAATATTTTCTGGGAAATAGTCCTTTATCCTTCTTATACACATAGGCAATTAGATGGAAGTGCCAATACGTGAATATGACTGACCAGCTAGCACCCAGAAGTGCATAGCTGACAGGGGGGCTGTAGGCTTCATTAACTGCATTGATCAGATCTCTGTTGAATAAGCTGAGACACAAAGTTTACAGGTAGGCACCAACATACAGGTACCTGAATTTGGAGCCGAGTCTCTCTCTAGATGGTATGTAAAGGTGTGCTTGGCAAAACTGTTGAATATCTATATAAACATATATAAAATTAGTAAATTCTTTATGACATAAAAAGTGTACTTTTAAATAATTACAAACTGTTGCTAGTTAAGACTACTGGCTGCAGATCTGTGCCATGCCTACGAACAACCTGAGAAGTTCCATGTTTTCCTGACCTTCCTTGATGAAATAATCTGGAATCAAGTTCTCCTCATCCAAACTTATACCCTTCAACTGACTTCAAAGGAGATGAATGAGTCACTCAGCAGGGCAGAATACAGGCTTGTTATTCCTGTAACATATTCTATATGTCATTAATACCCTTTTTCTTATCTAACTCTTCTAATAGTCAACTAAATTTTAAGTGTTTTATACAGTTGGTTCATTATTTTTTTTTTCACTTAAAACTCGGGAAGGGTATTTTTCCCTTCCCTTCTGTTTATATTTACATTTTCAGATAGTACATATACAGCCTAATCATATCACTTTGAAAGTGATATAGAAAGTTGTGCTCTCTTACTCAATCAGATTTAATCAGTTTGGATGGATTCCAAGTACTAAGCATTAATCTCACTTAAACCAAACTCCTGATAGTTCATCTAGCCTGAGTATTCATGTCAAAGACATAAAACAATCTCCTTTAATGCCCACAGTACTTTTTAAATTGAGCTTTCACCATCTGTTAATAAAACCTGCTTTGTACTGCTGGTTGTGTTCTGTGGAATGTGTCAGGGGTGAGTTTCTCTTTCCCTCCAATTCTTAAAGGCCTTCTTTTTTTCAAAAGTGTATGAAAATTATGCAATATAGTAACAAGGAATTAGTCACACCTTGGCAGAATCTCCATTACCTTGGCTCACATCAAAGGGAAGGAGAGAAGCATGGTCCTTACAAGCTTATAGCATTCCTTTGCCTTGGAGTCCCACTCTGCGATGACAACTAAATTGGACACTGATGCTTACTTATTTTTCAACATGTGGGTGTAAAGCACATTGACCTTGGAGTTGACTCTTTTAGAGCACCTTTCATCATGGGCCCAAGCCCACAGCATTATACAGAGCTCTCTGTTGACTTTCAGGAGTCGCTGGGGAGGATTATTTGGAGGCAGAGCTGCAGACCTGAAGCCCCGCTTTGATGCCCTCTGTATTTCAGCATCTCATGTTATTAATCCTAGGAATGGTACCATGGTGCTTCCCTGTCAAACTATTACAGAGACCATGCTCGAAATAAATGGTGCTTTCAAATGGCGTTTTGCATGATTCAGGCCTTTAAGGTCATCATTTACAACAAAAGAGGAGTGAGCTACAAATTAGAAAGGGCGAGAGTAAGAATCCCTATTTCTCTGCGGCATGCTTTTCAGAGCACACCACTGGCTTTACTGGCTGCTGCTGCTATCAGGAGCAAACTAGGTGGATTTGATTCCAACTTTGCCTGGGAAAGCAGGTGAGGTGTGTGCATTAGATGATTTTAAAAGTCATGGCTAGGCTTGTTTTCTATGATTCTGCATAAAAGTAAATGAAAAAGAGAAGCGTTTTTATTGATTTGAGAAAAAAGGATATGCATTTGAAGGATGGATCAAGTTTCATTCTTGATGAGCAAGAGACTTGATTGTCAACATACTTGAGCTATGACACTGGGGTCTAAGCAATGAATAGTTATCCAGGTACACAGGTACACATTTATTCTCCACAAGAAAGAGGCTCTTGGCACTGGGATATTTTGGAAAAGTTTTGCAGCTAGGGAAATAGTTGCTTGACCTTCTGAGTACCCCAAGCCAAGAAGTATTTCAGAGTAGTCTCAGAGGTTTTGATGGTTACATGACAAGTACAGGAAAAGTGAAAACTGTCGAAAGACTGCCACATTCAATCCTTCCCTGGTGTCAAGGCTTCCTTTCCCAGAAACCTTCCCTTGGCTGTGGAGAAGTGGCCCCATAGCATCTGACCTCGATGCGAATGCCAGTCTGAAAGTATTAGTTGTTCACCAAGGTCTGAGCAGTAGACGCTGTCCCTTTGTTAGTGCAGTACTTAATTTATTGCCTACTTTAAGAATGAGGTTGCAAAACCTTCAAGAAAGCAGTATGGCCTGCAGCCCTACAGGTTGTGCAAATCTCCTCTGTCTCCACTTTCACACTGGGACATCCATCCCTGAGACTTCTTTCACAACAGACTAATTTAAACTTGAAAAGTGGGTAGAGCCATGTGCACTCTCATTTCCACCTCTCATCTCTAAAGTTCTCTCAGGACCAGGAGGAAGCCCCTGATGGGAAAGCTGATGGTCTTGTGGAGCTGCCTTGTCTTCAGGCTTGCTCTTGAGATGAGGCACATGCATAGCTGGGTTAAAAAAGCTGTCATCTAGCTCAGCTCTAGTCTTCCTTCACATCTTCTGGTATGCAGGAAGTTAAAAGATGGGCCAATTCTTCTCTCTTTGTGCTGGCTAATACACTGAAGGCTGGGAAGCTGTTTTAAAGTAACTGGCAGAATTTAGCTGAGAAGATGGTTATGACGGCAATGGTGATTTTATGAGTTTAAAAATGTAACTTAAACATGGATTTCACTTAGCAGATGTGTTAAATAACAAAATACACCCTGGAATTAAATTTGTATTTGGTTGCACAATAACTAATTTCTTCAGCTACTTTTTCAGTTTCCTCTTAACACTTATGTTTTTGCTTGTAAGTTTTTTGTTTGGATATAATGAGGCTTTGTGTCTCCTGATTCCTTATCTTATGTGGGTGGTAAAAAAATTGCTCTACTGCTCCAATATTTGTGGTTGTGTGGGGCAGGTGTTTTCACGCAGAGCTGTGCAAAATGTCTGTAGTAAATAAAAAAAGAAGGGGAAACCTCTTTCCCTGAGATTTCTTTATATACCTGGAACCTCTGCTGCAAACCCCAGGGACCCTGCAGAAGAGCTAGTTTCAGGGATGGAGAGGCCCTTTGCTAATCTTTGCAGCTTCCAGCGACCTGGAGCTGGTTTGAGTTTTTGTTGTGCACCGCAGGCCAGCACGTCCTGGAATTCCAGCTGCCTCCTGCATCACCTGGGGGTCCCACTCCTTCTCTCTCCTTTTGGGCCCCAGGCATCATTTTCTTCCACCCCTCCCAAGACTCCTGCATGGAACAGGTCAAGACTAGCTCTTTGGGATGTGTGTTCAAATGTGAGATGCAGCGTAAGTCTATGTGACCTGATATACTCTCCGGAAGCTCCAGTTGTGTGACTCCTTGCATAACGAGCATGCTGAGCTCTTCTTCCAGGCACAGAGGTGCATCCTGGACATTTGTCAGCTGGAAAAAAGAAATTCTATCTAGATACTCCAGCAGTACTGGGTATTGCTCACAGCTAGCTGGGGAACAGATCAGGTATAACACCTTCGAATTCGATAATGTTTAGCGTTTGATGTTGCCACCTAAGGACACTAGGAATTTAGGTCAAATTTATTATAGTAAATTTCTCAGGAAAGATTTAATCCACTTGCTGCTAATGTTAATCTCCAGGACTCAGGCATTGGATGTTCATGCCAAAGAACTTGTAGGGTTTGAAAATCACCCTTAATGGACTTACAGTTGTCTCTGGAACTTCATGCTAAACACCTTCTGGGACTGCTATGACTTCCCATATCCCACCCAGAATACCTGCTGCTGTGCCATCTGTACATATTACAGCAAGGATTTCTGGACACCTGAAATCATGGATCCTGTAGCTTTGCTCTAAGACACATGTCTTTGGAGAGCCTAATGTGGATCTCTGCCTTGAGCCAGAGGCCCATGCACAGCTAGCCTGCCTTCCTTGGCCAAATGCAGTGAAGAGAAGGCAATGCAACTCTGAAAATCCCGCTTGGTCCAGGGGCAGCTGATTAATTCCTGTAGCAGCACAGCCTCTTTCTCAACCACCTGTGTCCACTGGCACTGCATCCAGCAGGTAGATCTGGCAACATTTCTTCTATCCTAGTGTGCAAGCCCCATGCCTACGCAGGACTAGGAGGTTTTCTTCAAGTCTTATGACAAGTTTTATATCAGGTTGTGTGATGGGACAGCAGACCCAGCAGTTGATACAGCACGGAGCCCTCCGGGCAACTCTGCCTTGCTGTCCACGAGAGCAGAACATTGCTGCCACTTTGCTCCCCATACCTTTGGGTAGTGGACCACAAACCAGGACATCCATCGTGCAAGGTCAAAGAGCAGGAGGAAAGACTATAGCATAGGGCAGTATGAAATCCAGGCCTAGCTCTGGTGGAGCACAAGGCAGGAGCCTACCTGGTGCACTGGATGCTCAGTGCCTGAAATTTGACAAGTCTAAGAGTACTTCTCGTGGTACTAGGTCTTGGATCTGGAGTAGGGTGGCAATTTGTGTTAAGACCTTCCTGTATAGACTCATATATGCACTAAGGCATGCAACCTTTGCTAATACTACTTAAATCCTTGCTTTTATGGATGTATATATGAACTTTAATATATTGTTTTCAATTAGATTCTTGATCTGTACAGAATTTATTTATTTGGATGATGATACTTTTAAAGCAGGTAGCTGATATTTCATATAAAACAAGGCAGGGGTAGGACTGTGCAGCAGTAAACTGCACAGTTACACTTGGATGGTACAACATCAAGCCGACAGAGAGGTGAGGTTTTTGCTTCTGGACTTTAGAAGGTCAAAATCAATGTGGGAACTTTTCCCAGTGGTGGCAGCTGCAAATGTCAGGGAGAATTGCATTTCCAGCAGCTTCCCAGGACAGATTTTCACAGTCAGAACCATTTATTTCTTGTGTACTGTTGGAAAAACATAATAAAAGAAACCTGGGTATCAGTTTAAGGTGATTTTGGGGGTGAAGACAGAGGCATATAAGCAAGGGACTGCAAGGGAAATTTTCATTTCACTTATATTTGGTGTGTGAATAAAAGAACACCCAAAGCAGGCACTGATCAAATACCTACTTATTTAAAAGTAGGAGGCTGGAAATTTGAAATGTCTGTATGGCATTTGTGATAATGCCATGGTCCTAAATACAACTATTAATAACATAAATATTTGTTTATAACAATGTCAAATTTAATTTGCTGTAAACCATATAACACAGGTATATAATAGCATGGCACATATGGAATCATAGCACATGACACAAAAGCTTGTATCCATTTGATACACTGCTTAAACAGGTGATGTGCTGCATTTATTATGTATCTTTGAGATGTTCACGGACAGTCTACCCTGGACACTTCACTGGAGAGTTCTGAATTGTTTCAGATGCTTTTAAATGAAGAAAAAGGGATCATTTCCACCAAACATGGATGATAACTTGAAATCTCAAAAGAGACCCAACTGAGTTATAACCAAGAGCTGTAGCGAGATGTTTCAGTATCAGCAAGTCTCCACTCCTGTGATCTGGATCCCGTCTGTCTGTGATCTGTGCTCCCCATCATGGCCCATCCCACCCAACAGAGATCTGCAACATTAGCAGCTAGATAGTAGCTGCTCACACTATACGCAATATAAGGCTTAAGGTAGCACAGAGGATATGGTTTTTTTCCTATATTTTGTTTTTGAGACAACTTAACTGGTATTTTCTCTGCTGACCTGTCATAGAACCTCAGGAGTGCAGATGTGTGCTTATCTGGGCAGTAACACAGCCAGCTGCCTTCAAAGGGAAGGGTGGGCAAGGGCCTATTTCAGCAAGAAGGAAGGGGTGGAGAAAAAGCACATTCACAAATATGGCCTATTTTTTAATGACTAGAACTCATTGTTTGCTGTTAAAAAGGACAAAAGGGGGGGAATGTGACTCTTGGCATTTTACTGGGGAATTAAAATGTTGATAGAAGTAGGTGGCAAAAGCCAGCACTGGTAATACAATCCCCTCCTCTTTCACTAGTAGTTTCCCTCTTGAATGTTTTTTTTTCTTCCAGTGGAGCAACTTGGACAAGTTGAATCACCACAAATTTTCTTCAGGGCATGGCAGACCAGTGGAAGGAATTGGTGGCTTATGTTTGTTAAGCTCTCACGTTCCTTTGGAGTAGGAGCTTTCCATGCCCCCTGTAGAAGACCCAGCAGGTGAGTTTGTGATCACTTGTGCAAATACTTGACAAATCACACGAATCCTTCTCCAGTTTCTAGAAGAGATCCCTCACAGGCTGGTGAAGATCTGTATCCCAGGGAGGGCAGTAATCTCCTTCTGAAGCCCATCAACTACAACATTCACACAGGTACTAAACCTTTCTTGATAATTTAATGGCACATTGATTGATACAAATCTATATGCTGCCTGGAGGTTAAAACCTACATAATAACTATTAAAGAATGGACCAGTTCTAAAGTTCTAGAGAGTCATTTTGCAATCTTAGACTCACACAAACTTCATTAATGTAACAGAGCATTATCTCCAGTGAAACAAAATGTTCTATTTTATGTCAAGTGCCAGTATCTTACTGACATCACATTTCACTATCCCTTAGTTCATTCACATATACATCAAGCTTTGTACTTAAAAGATTCTCCAGCCCATCTCAAGGTCTGCTCCAAGACTGCTCTGAAAATGTGGTTATAGGATCAGCTTAAGAATCCAGACTAGTACTAAATGGTGCATTTTGATTTAAATATCATCATGGAGATTTTATATTAAATAAAAGATCTCTGGAGCTTCTGAGGTATGTTTTCTGTTTGGTATGTAGGTGACGTTTTGGTATCACAAAAAATAATTAGTCCTAGGAGACAAAAGAAAAGTACTGGCAAATAACATGCTGCAAACTTGACAGAGATTTTTCTAAGCCCCCCCCCCCCCCATTAGATGAACTTCTATTAACTTTGAAAATTTCTTTAGATTTCTTGCTACAGATAGCTTATATATGGTGACAATGGTGTTTTGGTAACTTCTCACTATGCCTGCTTAAGCCTCTCATTCTTTGTAACTGTGTGATCTCTATGAAATCCACATAGGCTTGATATTCCTGGCTGGATTGTGCCACTATTTTCCCATGCACACAGTGAGTTTGAAAAGCTGCTGGTCTGAACAGGCACCCGTAAACCCCGCTTTACACTTTTCTTACTCTGATGTCACTGTCCATACAAGGTCAGAGGCAGCAGTGAAGCAGACCTCTTGGCTTTAGTTGTCTTTTCCTACATTGTAAAATATGGATAGGACAGGCTGTCCACCTGGGGATGCTGGGAGCATTAAACACCAGCTGGGAGCATGCCCCAACATGCTACAGCTTGTACAAAGGTTGCTAAGTGACTTAAATCCATTGCACAGAATAGAACCATATAGCCTCAAAACAGCAGAACCTGACTTAGTTTCTAGTAACTCATTAAAATGACTCTACAATTCTTTTGATGTTTTGTACTAGTCTGGTCACATTCCTTTCTGTTTTATAGCACGGTAATAACAACATTCTTGTAAACAGTCATATAAACTCTAACCTTCATATTGGTCTCTTCAGATCATCTGAAAACATTTTCACATTAGGATTTGGCTTTCTTACCCCCATAAAGCATATCCCACCCTAATAACCCATGCCATCAAAGGAGCAGGGGGAGAAAATAGGGATGCAAAAGTTGATTACTGCTGGGTCACTTGCTTAGGGCAGCCCTACCATCCTGCAAAGGCAGAAAAATTTTGCAGTCATTACCTTTATAAATTCATTGTTCAGAGCTATTGTGGTTTCTATTCTCTTTCAGAGGAAACTCTTCTGTGGACAGATACTCTAGCCTGGATATTTGTTGGTTAGTGCCTACCTTTCAGTGATTAGCAGCCTGTACTCTCTCCATTGTTATCAATACATTGGCATCCCCCTGCTTGCACGGATGTACCACCTGGGGTAATATTTTCCAGGAGCTCGAGTTCTGTATAATGTGGCTGGCAATGGAGAACTACAGAAACAGGGAAGGCCTAGGAGGCAAAAAAAGAAGCCACTCTGGTTTAGCTGTGCTTGTCCACTGATGGCATCACATAAAAGAAAGATGACTGACTTTAGCTAAAGTGTGTGCTATATGTGCTATAAGGAGGATAGGCAGCAGTTTCCAGATGTCTCTGGCCAAAGGCTTGGCACTTAAGCATTTGCTCAAACAAAAGGGCCAAGGATAAGGGACTGCACCCTTTGCAAACAACACGGCACATGGACATGCACTCACATGCAAAGAATTTACATCGGCTGAACAGTTTTCCAGGCAGTCAGTAAATATGACTTATGCCTTCTCTTCCTCCATCAATAGTGTAAACAATCTGGGAGCAAAACTAGATACAATGATCTTCCCAACACTGTAAAAGGCAAGGAAAGATTTCACACTTTTTAACATTTCCTCAGCTTGCTTGCTTTCTCTTCTTTCCCTCTGTTTCTTTCTTTTTAAAAAATCTTTTAAATTTTTCTTTATCCAAGATAACTCTGCATTTTCCTTTGGACTGTCCACTTGGAGCGGAGAAACAAAGTAATGTGCTGCGAACCTATCACAGAGCTTAAAAAGGAAGCTGTAAATACTCAACTGAACGAACTGCCAACAATCTCTAAATAAGCAATGTGTTACATAGCATATCTGTTGAAGGGTAGTACATTTATAGTAGTTGCAATCTGCTGGAGAATTATTTGCAAGTAGGAAAAAAAAAAGTAGCTAGATTTGACAGATAAATTTTTCACAGTGTTACCCTTTGTTTATAGACCTTCTCTCCTTTTACTGTACCCTAGAGCAAATCTCTGCCTTTTCAAAGGGCCACGCCATTGTTCAACTGAAACGTTATTATTTCTTCTCTCAAGTTTGATTAAATTACTTGGCACTCAGACAGAAGTTGATAATAATACAAACGCAATGATCAAGGTGGCAGATGTGCCGTTATTCTCCTAATGGCAAATAACTAATTCTTCAAACTGTGGCTATGCAGTTTTAAAGTGATAGAGGGGCTAAGCGGGTAACACTATAGCCAGTTTTATGTATGTTAATTGAAATGGGATTGAGAATGTATTGGGGAACGTTTAAATAATTGCTTCCCTTAGAAAATATAGTCTGGCTGTTGGTTTGTGGATTATACGTGTGTAGCGATTGCAAAGATGAGGGCC
Source organism: Elanus axillaris (assembly GCA_026212715.1). Classification (NCBI taxonomy): domain Eukaryota; kingdom Metazoa; phylum Chordata; class Aves; order Accipitriformes; family Accipitridae; genus Elanus; species Elanus axillaris. The sequence continues at coordinate 35,692,016 of JANZLQ010000078.1, forward strand.
GGAGAGGCAAGCGGAGGTTTAAGGCAGCAGGCTGACAGCGCCTGTGCAGCTATGGGGGCTCAGCTGCCTTGCAGGAACTTGCTCCCGTATCTAAGCCCTAGGATAAAAGGTGTATTTTTAAAATGTACTAGCTAAAATGTTTTAATTAACACCTGTTAAAGCCCTAGAATAAGCAGCATGAGGTATTTTCTGTGATATCAACTGATGAAAAAGTGGCTTAATTAGGTGAAGGAGTCAAGGGAAATGTTAGGACACCCTAGTCCTCTAAAAGAATGTAGTGGTGAAAAAGGGACTCCTGCATCTTGCCTGGGGAGATTAAAGTAGCCACAGTTTGAGTGGGGATCAGAAACCAGGGATTTTCAATATATTAGCTCAAATGCTTGAGCTAATAAGTTTTAAAATAAATCTTTTCTAGACTACACAAGCCCTGAGGGAAGAGCAAAGAGATTAAGGTAAAAATAGAAAGCATGAAGTGTCTAATAATGAGCCACACCTGTTTAGTGAAGTTTCCCTATCTCTGGTCTGGTCTATACCCCGTTTTTGTATCAGAATGACTGGTTTGGCCAGGAAAGTGTTTTTCTAAGGGACTGAGCAGGTTACCATGAGGCAGCCACATGACAGTGGTGAAGGTCCTGAGGGCAGCCACTGAGTTGTCTGCAGAGGATGTTTCCTTCTCATTTACCCCAATACTGGAGGAGTTCTGGTTGTTTCATGTGCAGATAAAAATAAGGACTTTTTAAGAAGATCTAAAAAAGATTTAATAATTTAATTATTTAATTACTTGGAGACAAGTGGTTTTCATTTACTACAATGGATCCCAATCTTGTTGGCCTCCAGGCTTTATTGTACTGTAAATATTATTACTCATAATAAAAACCAACCTAACGTTTTTCCCCAAAACTCTAAGCTTTGGTTTTCAGCTGCTGATGCTGGTTCAAACTGGAAGAGGAAGTAGATAAAAAACACCAAAGAAGACTTCTCTGAGATGTCTGGTGTTATTTCACAGACCCCAAAGTCCACATAACTTCCAGAGAAGTACAGGTTAGCACCCCGCAACCTGCCAGTCTTCTCCAATCAGTCGTTTTTGTCTACCATGAGAGCTGTCACAACATGTGGTGATACCTGAATTTACATTGCTACAGGGCAGACCACATGTAGGACGTACTGGCTACAACAGCAGGTAACTCATAATGTTACACCCGTGTCCCTGTTTTGGAGCTGTAGGGTTTTTTTATTATAGACAGAAACGTGTCATTCCTTCCTGAAAAATACTGAAATCCTTTAAAAGAGATATTAAAGTTTAGACCAGACTAGGGGAAGCTCGGTTTTGAGACCTGAGAATTTGTGTTATTTGTGTAAAACCAGATGACCTTTCTCCCCTGTTCATGGCCAACTGCTTGGCTAGTAGAAACCTATGTGTCTCCCTTAGCCCCAGAGGAGCTACAGGGCCTTGGGCGTCTGAGTGCCTAGGGTGACATTCTGGTTTTACTGAAGTCAGCAGGAGTTTTGCCACTGGCTCTCCTCCTTAGAGTTTACCCCACGCCCTTGTCGGAGCAGGCAATAATCCTGATGAAACTGTAGGACAAATGCAGTCACAGTATAAATAGAGATATAAATTATATTTGGGGTTAAGAGGCACTGATGAATATATATTAGGTAGCTTACATAATATAGGAAAGATGCCACAGAGAGACTTTTTTCCTTATGCCTTCTTATACCCTTGTCTGTGTCTCCTTCTCTTACAAAGTAGCTATTCAATTCTACTAATGTGAAGGGTGAGGAAGCATATATTCACTCATGTTGATTTTTAACAGTTTATTGCAATATACTTCATAGCCTCCTCTCAGCTGTCTGTCTGTCTGATCAAGATGGAGATGTAGGCTCCATCAACAGATTATTAGAATAGACCTGAATTTGGTTAGGTGTCATTGCAGTAATAAGGCTTAGTCTTTCACTTATAAGTGAATTTACTTACATTTACTTCATTAATCCTCATAAGAGCCCTATTGAGAGGAAAATACTGTATTTTCCAGACCACTGCTCTGTTTAAATCTTATATTGGACAATTGGAAAGCAAATGAGACAAGTCGAAAGTAGAGAAGAGAAGGAATCAGGAAACCTATATAAGTGATTTTTGTGCTCCTTTTTTCATAGTACGTGGCCATCTGATGATCGTTAAATGTGAGATGACAGCTTGGGCTTGGTTTCTTCAGCAGCTGAGCTGAGTTGATGACTGACCAAGAGGATAGGTGATTTCCTACCACCTTCCTCACTTACTCCCTCTTTCCCTTCTGCCCTTTTCCCTCCCTCCTTCCCTTTCCCAGCTGCAAAGTCCCACTCCTTTGATACCAGCATTGCTATAGTTGGATTCTGCTATAAACTAGTAAAAATTCATTAACCCAGCAGAAGTCTTTTTGGTTTTTTTGTGAAGTTTATTTTCTGCTGGGTTAGTGAGTTGAACAGGCTCAAAGGGGTCAGTGACAACAGAAGTGGAGCCAAGTGAATAACAGCAGTGAAAGAGGATGAGGAATTGACTGAGGAAGAGACGGAACTTTTCTCTTTTGGTGGCAATGAGCTGTCAGAGTGTCTTGTCTTGTCTCATTAAATTGTAGCTTGAACATACAAATTCGTTTCTGCTGAAAAGGTCACTTCTGATTCCTTCTCCCTTCTGGAGTCCTGGCAGATTTCTGCTAGTTTGGTGAGAGGAAGCGGATCACCAAAAGGGAGGAAGAACTCCTGACACCATGCATTGGAGGGGAAAGGAGGAGGAGGTCCCCTTGGGTGGCAATGTGTTACACTGGATCAGCAAGTACATCTAATTGCACCTTAAGTGTCTTGCCCAAGATCACATGGGAAATTTGTGGCAGAATAGAAAGTTGGCCTCTTCTCTTGTAAGAGCAAGAAAATTGCTGTACCCTCAGAATCTCAGGATCTTGCTTCTACTGGTCCAGCCAGGATGAGGCGGTTTAAAGGACAGTGGTGGTTCCCCACAGGTGCAGGACAATCTGCTTTATCCAGCATCTCAGCTCATCCTACTTTCTATAAATCAGAGGATGTTTTAAACTTGAAAGAATGGGATTATTAGTCCTTTCCTAATTTGTCAGTAAAAACAGTTGCTCTGCAAAATTCTGACCCCAAAACTGTCTGAAGAAAATGTTCTCAGCCTCGGAAATGTCCTTGGCAGGGAGTTCCACAGGCAGAACAGGTGAAAAAGTCTTTCCCTTTTACCAATTTTGAATTTGCCATGTCTTCATTTCACTGAACACTCCCCATTCCTTAGGGTTTGTGGCAGCAAGAACCTATTTTCCCAGCTCACACGTTAACATGGAACCATGAGACCTGTGCTCCTGTCACACTCCCCCTTGCTGGGTGGCTGCTGGGCAGCGTTATAAATCAAGGATCCTGAGTCCCATCCTGACTTCCACACTGATTCCCTCTGTCATCTCGCTAACTCAGATTACCTGTTTGCCTCCCTAATAGCTATTTGCAAAGGGAGATAAAGATACTTGTCTAACTAACAAGGGTATGGTGGGATGATTTATCTCATTAAAGGGAGTGAAGTGCCTAATGCAACTGCTACTTTGTAGAAATGAACCACGTATTTTTTAGAACTTGAACGTCCTTCCTTGTGGCAGCCTATTCCCTGCGTGCACACCAGATGGCACTGTGTTGCAGGTTCAATTATGGCACAGACGGCAACAACGTTTAATTTGTATAATAGGCACAATTGATATTCTTTTCTATTCCCACAAGAATCACGTAAAAAAAATCTGGAAAAATGTAAAACTGTGTTATGTTCTATTTTACAGAATTTTCTTTGATTTTTTTTTTTAAGGAAAGACTTAGTGCCTTGAAGGCCTTAGGGTCTTCAAAACCCACTAAGATACCGTCAGCCACCATTTCTGACCATAGAGATTGAGAACTACCATGCCATAAATTGTAATTTGACTTGCTTTTTTCTTGAACATTACTACACAGTATACATAATACATGAATCTAATAATAAACCCCAGGACTTACATAGTTCATTTGGGATAATCAAAGTGCACTTTCACAGAGGTATTAATAAGATTTATAATTATTTACATATTGTCTCCAGGGAAGAATGGGAGCTGTTAAACAATTTGCTCAAATGCAAGTAGTACATGGGAGAGAAAAGAACTCCACTTTCTTTAGCCTCATTGTCTTACAAGCCTGCATTGCTTCCAATATTCCTATTTCTAGCTTATATGTGCAATGATAAGAAGCAATGGATTACTTCAAGGGGAAGGGACTGTTGTATCCACATTGTAATTTCCATAGTCCTGCCTTAAAATACAGTTTATCTTTATTGCTCACATAGAGGTGATATATTGCCTCGCACAGTAAATAGGCAAGGTGGACTTTGTGGTAAAATTTAAACTTACTTTGACATTTTCTTGGGTTATAAAAATATTCCTCCCTATGGCACCTTATTTAGAGATTAACACGTATCCTTTCCACACAGTATTTTCAATGCTGCAGTTCACGAACACCTGCTTTTTATGTCTCTCCTTTTAGTGTTGGAGCTGAGCAACTGTCAAAGGAATAAAGTGTATGCACTGTATTTTTTTCAGTGCATGTAGGTTTTGCAAACCCTGTTATCTTATTTGAGACATCACAGAGAATATATAAAAAGATCCAGAATGTTGGTATGTACAAGCCATGGGGCTGTGTCATTGCATTGAACTTCATGGTGGCCTGTGAAGCTGTACGGGAAGAGCAAAAAGTATCTCTGTGGACAAGGGCTTGCTCCTGGGATTGTCATTTTTCCTCTCCCCTCGTCTGGCAGGGTGAAGATCTGGGAGAAGGGCATGGGAATTTAGATAGCAAGTGATCCCTATGCTGTAGCAAGGGAAAAATACCTTAGTTTTATGTGTTCATTTAAATGTCATGACTTGGCCTCTCTCCTTATGGTCTGGCAGCTTGCAAAGCTGGCTCTGAAGGTTACTGGTGAGAACAAGGCTGGCCTGGCCTCCCTCTGTACAGGGATGACACAGAATAAGCAATAGCCTGTCAGGAAATACAGCTGCCAGTGGGAACAGATGGAAATTTGGACTTTCACTACTGATTTTCTGAGGATTTCCTCAATGTCAGTGGGTTTGTTGCTGGAATTGAAGGTCCTTCGAAGCTGAGTGTTCCAGAAGCCAGTCCTGGGGTTTGCAGCCTGCAAATGCTCCTCTGGAAATCAAAGGGTTCAGGACAAAGGTCTAGGACTTGTTTAGGATGGGAGCTGAAGCTCAGGGCCATAAACCCCCTTTGTGCATGTTCCTTTGGATTGAGATGGTGAGTTGAAGCCAAGACAGCCTCATTCCCTTCACACAAACTGTGCTGACTCTGGGTCTAGCTTAGCACCACTTACTCCTTCCCACCTGGGTGAAGGGGTGAGTGAGTCCGGGAACGGCTGAGCAACCAGGACCCTGGTCCCATCAGTCAATATCTGGTCCCTCAGATTGGGTTTAGAGGGGTTGTGCTCTGCTGCTGGTTGTGGGCCGCTGCACTGCTTAGCCCTCCAGGCACAGAGCGACACGGAACTGGGAAATACTTGACTCAGAGGGTGTTTTGCAGTCCTGAAGGTTGATTGTCAGTGCTAAAAACAAGCTGCCTTGTAATTTCTCAGCATCTGCTCCTCTTTTTTTTCAAGGTGAGGATTTATGCTTCAGCTCATTTTACTGGTCTGTCCTTACTCCTAAGTAAAAGCTAAAGGTAAAACTCCCACTAAAAGAAGCCTTTCCTGCATTTAGAAGCAGCCGAGGACTGATGGAAGCTTTAATTACAACCATGATATTGTTTGCTATGAAAGAGAAATATAATTTTAAAAAGGGGAGATAAACTCTCTAGCTAAGGCAGCTGTCCTTTCAGATTTGTTGTTAAATCAATAAAACAAATTTTGAAAGTTTGTTCCTGTTTCTAAATGCACGTCTCACATAACAACAAAACCCACAAACGTTCATATGTGTAGCAAGTCAAGGACTGCTTTTGCAGAGTGTATTTAAGAAGCTCCAAAATAAACCTGAAGATAATCACACTTCGACCAAAGACATGCTTAGGATAAAATAAAAACACAGCCACAGTAGTTACAGTCTAGAAGTGACTGGGGTACAATAAAGTATAGTCACAACTAAATTATGTCTTGGACTGAAGTAGATACATACTATTAATTGGATGTAGGACCTTTAACCTTTTTGCAGGAAGCAAACTTGAGATCTAATAATTTTTGTAAAGATGAGCTTTCTGTACTTCCAGTAATATTTCTGGACTTTGAAAGGATCCTGACTTTCCGTTCAGATTGTTTTGATGAGATTGGCTCTAATATTTCAACCATGCCAACCCAGCAGAGGTAAGAGAGGATACAGGAGGGTGGGAGTTTGATTGCCTCATTCAAAGGATACAAATACCCTGCTGGTAGTATCAGTGCTCCACTGCTGATCCTTTTAAGGTACTTTGTTGCTGGACATTTTCATGGATGTGAAAAATTGTGGCAAAAGGGAGTGTTAGCTAATGATTCAAGTATCTCTGCTTAAAAAGAAGTAACTTACTGGGAAGAAGATGTGAAGGCAACAGTGTTTATATCATACACAAAGCTGATTAAAGTTTCATTTCTCTGTTGAGTTCACCACATTTCATTACCACTAGCTGTGTCCAGAATAAGGTCCTAAATTAAGCCTTGTGCTTTTAAAATATACAGGACAATATAACCCCACCCTCTAACAGATACCTCCTTTTTAGCAAACTGTTTTTGTTTGAACCCCAGACTAGTGCTGACTCCACTAAGAAAAGTTGAAACCCTAATTCAGGTTGACAAATTCACATCTACAGTTGAAAAAGTAATGAGTGGTTCTGTGTGCCTTGCTTTTTTTTGCAATAGATTTGTCTCAAAGGACCCAGGACCTCAAAGTGAGGTTTGTCCAAGGCTGGAATGAGGCATCAGGAATGGACTTCATCAACCCTACCTCTTGCTCTGAAGAGTTTTGGAAAACCGAAAGTGCTCCTGATGTGCAGTTTTCAACTGTCTAAAGTTATGGAAGATGCCTCCCCCTCATTCATTTAAAACTAATCATCCAATCTGTCTTGCAGCGGTTGTTCAGGGGGTGATAATGGTGAGCAAAGAAGGAACAAGCAGCTGAAGAGCTAGTAACAACTTAAGCTGTCACCATCATTTCTTCAGTGAAGGTCTGGCCATGGTCAAAAAGGGTTAAGGTACATCTTATAACCTAATGACTGAAGTGGGCTAAGAGAATATACATACTTAATATGTATGTATTATCTGAAGTGCCAAGATTTGACAGCCACAGGCCATAAAACCTGAAATTTTTAAGGACTGGCTGCAGGCGGGGAAACCACCACACACTCACTAGTGGCCTGGATAAACATTTGCTATTAATTTCCTCCTATTGCAGATGCAGTTTCATCCTAACAGCTGAAGTTTTATGAAGGATCAGATTTTGTTTCCTTGTAAAGAGAATTAGAGAAATGCTTAAAAGCCAAAACAAATCTGAGTACTGAAGGGTGATGACATCTAACAGGTCTGCAAAAAACCACTACTAGGCTCAGGCACTAATGCTCTGCATAAAGGAAAGGAGTTAAAATTGATAGCACATGAAATGCAACTAAATATTCTTGAAGGTTAGGGCAGGTGCTATGCAATCATTCAGTCTTTTACTGGCTGTCAATGGTTGTTTGTAAATGAGGTCAACAAGATGTTTACTGTATGGTTGAATGCTGTATTTGAAGTAAGGACGTATGATCTCTGAATGAAGATATTAATGATGTGACAAAAAATCCTGAAAAAATACTGCTTTCAATGGGAGCTACAGTTAAAGTCGTGTACTGACAAGTTAGATGCCAAAAGTAGCTGCAAGGAACGCAATAATATAGATATTTGCTGCAAAAATAGAAATCAGGAAAGCAATAGATCTGTTAATCTAATCAACTTTTAAAGCCTAGATTTGAATGTAAAATTACAATTCTCTCTACTTATTACAGCTATTGGTTTTCTTAAATCAAAACTTCCTTTTTGGAGTTTTATGCATTCTTCCTAAGTAGAGATGATGATGTTAACTTAACAGAACCTGATTTCCATTTAACTTAAATCCCATTCCTCAAGTGTCCCATGTGACAATGCAAAGTCCACTATTAGGAAGAATAATAAAGGAAAAGTTTTAACTACAATTGCTAGTTGAGAGCTAGATTCAAAGAATTTCTATTTTTTTTTTGTATCATCATTCATGCCAATCATTCTAATAATAAATTTCAGTGACTTTTAAATGCTTTAAATTGTGGTCGTAGGTAATACACACAGACAAATGAAAACCCAAACACCAGCATTCATCAAAAGTGTATCAGCTAATCTGTGAACTCAAGCCACAGAAGTCAAGGAATAGCAGAATTAAGGTTACATTTGCAATCTTAATTTGATTACTTTGGGTGTAGTGAGTGGGCCGTAATTCTTAATTATAGATGTACACATTGGTCCCCCTGCTGCTTCCCTTCCTCTTTCAGTACACAGATTGGCCCGTGTTCCTTTAATGAGTAAGTAGTATTTCATTTTCTTTTTGCTATTCACCGTGTGACCTCGAGTCTTCTCTTGCTCCCTCCTGCCAGTTCCTGTTCTGAATTCAGCATTATTATTTTTCTCTAGGCTTTCCTAAGCTTTCAGCTCTCTGCTGTCTGGGAGTTTCACAAAAAATAATGGATTTCTTTTCACAGCAGCCCATCAGATGAGATATGGCATTAACCTGACTCCACAGGTGGGGCATGGTGGCAGGCCAGAAATGCTTGCTGAATTTGAGTGCCCAGCTTCTGCTAGTTCAAGTTTGACTTTGCACAGCATGGAGCTGTATTTTATGTGCTAGTTGTCTGTGAGTGCTCAGCACTTCTGCAGCTCAGAGACCCCACAGTATCTAGTCAGGGACCCAGAAAATGAAGCTGTACAATTTATAACTGTGAGAGAAAGAGCTGGTTTAAATTGCTTGCCTAGCTTTGCATAGGAGCTGAACAGCAGAAATACAACCAGCTCTCAAGGACATGGTGAAACCATCCTCCCTCTTCTGGTAAACCCTAGGAGCAGATTTAGTGAGAGAAGCTGTGAGCTGTAACCACCTTCTATTACCTCCCCTGATGCGATACCTGCAGTACAGGTCATACCTGGGAAATGGCCATGCTGCAGTGCATCTCTTATTACCGTGTCTGAATCCTCTTTTTTTTTTTTTTTTTTTTTTTGCTATTATAAGATGCCTAGCTTTTGAAGTCCATATCCTACGGGCAGCAGTCTCCCTTTGTTATATCCTCCAATCTATCATCGGTGCCGTCCATTTTGTGCCCGGCAGGAGGGAGAAGTATATGATCATGCTATTAAAGATAATGCCTATGCAAAAAGGGATTGAATCAAGGCTGGAGAGGCAATTTGATTCTGGCACTTCCTCACATCTGATTGCAACTGCAAGATTCTTTTAACACAGTTTGAGGTGTGTAATTTCCTATATTAAAAAGAAAAAAAAAAGTAGACTGCCAAAGGAGGCATTTCATTATGCAGGATCACAGGGACTCCCAGGAGAGCCAGTGGGGCTGGAGACCGTGTTGGCCACTCAAAGCTCTGTTACTTCAGTTAATAGAGTAGCAATATTAATAATCACCAGTTACCAGTGTCCTGCTGAAAACACCAAGAGGCTTGTTTCCTATGAGGCATGCTGGACAAGTTAGTGGCTCTTGCAGGTATTTCAGGGCAGCAGGGGATGGGGCGAAGCCCCAGAACTGTTTTCCACTCCAAGTTCAGGAAAGGAGTTTGAAGTTGTCCTATTTTTCTAGATGCAACCACATTTACAGTGCCTATCCAGATGAGACTGGGACAGAAACACTTTGCTACTCCTAACCTCTGTGGCCAACCACATCTAGCTTCCGTCAGATTTCTCTATTGCTGGGGAAGTCCCAGCCTTCTTGCTCTTTGTCCTTCCTGAGATCTTCATAGTTTTAATAGTCTCTGCCAGCCATAATTCAAGGTCCCTGGCATTAAGCTCTAGCCTCCCCATGTTCTTCATCTCCCCAAACAAATGTCAGGCTGCCCTTAGGTTTCCAGTCTGTTCCTCAATTCAGTTTTCTTTGCTGGCCCCATCTTGTCCCTGTTCCTCTCCCACTTCCAACTTGGAGACCTATTTCCATGATCTCCACCAAGGAGATTGAAAACATGGGTAACACTGTCCTATTGCATTTTGAGTACCCCTAAATGACTTGAAATAACTTGTAGTTACTCAGCACAGCAACGCAGTGTCAGATCTCTTTAGCTCCAATGGAAATATTGGTGTTGTGGATGTATCCTCAGGGAATGACTGAGGTCTCAGAAGTGTCCACAGTTCATGTGTGACCTGTGGTTTTCTAATGGTTGCAATAGTTCCTTGGTGTAGATTTGTACAGCAGTTGTAAAGGTTGTGTTTCTGGGACAAACCACATCTTAACACCAAAATTCATGTATCTTTTCCAAAGCACACAGGCATTAAAGTTCTGAAAAAAAGTGGGTTACCACAGGGTTTCAACATGGACAAGGCAGGTGTTTTTCCATGGTCTTGTTCTTGGAAATAGCTGAACTGTTTTGGCTGCAGTTTTCCAGAGAAGGTTTTTCAAGTTCAGACAGGTGTCTGACATGTCAGAGTTCAGCCTAGTCATCTGAAGTTTTGCAACACTGGGAGCCTAAAATGGCAAGAATCTAGTAATCTCAGTAATTGTTGGTGATACCAGCAATGCCTATGAAACTCATATGCATTGTGCCTAATTCAGCTTCACATTTATCCATTTTTACAATGATCTAAATCTGCAGAAGTACAGGATGATGGGAACTGCAGAATATCCATGACATCTGATAGGTAGGGGTATCAACCAATGATGACAGATGATATTTATGCACAAATGTTCATTAATAAGAATGGTATGTCTGCTTAAAATATCCCTACAGTTGTTTCTTTGAATCCCATAAACATTTTCAAGAGGGTTTTTAAACCTAGACTTACCTTTATGGTTGTAAACTTCAGTCATCCCAGAGCTAGGAAAGTCTATTGTCATGCCTGTAAATAGTATCTGCTAATGCTATTTTTTCCCTGAATAAGTACTTTTGTAAGAAAGAACACTGTAAAGCTAGTAATGGATTTGTCTCCATTTTAGTCTTAAATCATACTATAGACAATACTACTTAAAACGGAGATGAAAACTTGGTTTACAGGTTGAAAGAGCTAAATTTTGTATAAACTGTGGATAAAAAAAGCTTTTAAATTGCTCAAAATTATTAAGATCATGAAACACAACATATCAGCGTTTCTCATCTTCACTCATTGTCGTGATTTAACCCCAGCTAGCAACTAGGCACCATGCAGCCACTCTCTCACTCCTCCCCGCTCCCAGTGGGATGGGGAGGAGAATCCAAAAAAATGTAAACCTCATGGGTTGAGATAAGAATGATTTAATAACTAAAGTAAATTAAATATGATGATGATGATAATAATAATAATAATAATAATAAAATATGCTACTACTACTACTGCTACTGAAAAGGAATGTAACAAAAAAAAAGGAAAAAAAGAAATAAAACCCAAGAAAAGACGTGATGCACAATGCAATTCCTCACCGCCTGCTGACCGATGCCTGAGCAGCGATCTGCACCTCTCGGCCAACTCCCCCCTAGTTTATCTACTGAGCCTGATGTTCTA
>JANZLQ010000078.1:35703826-35717197 GCA_026212715.1 Elanus axillaris
GGTACAGAATATCCCTTTGGCTAGTTGGGGTCAGCTGTCCTGGCCATGCTCCCTCCCAGCTTCTCGTGCACCTGCTTGCTGGCACGGTATGGGAAACTGAGAAATCCTTAACTTAGGATAAGTGCTACTTAGCAAGAACTGAAACATCAGTGTTATCGACATTATTCTCATGCTAAATCCAGCTACTAAGAAGAAAATCAGCTCTATCCCAGCTGAAACCAGAACACTCATTAAAACGCTTTCTCTACAGTGTCTTTCACGTCAGACTTTCTGAAGGTATTTGCAGAACTTCACATTAACCCACCTGTTGACTGCCTCTGTAGTCTGGAACCATTTTGCATTACCATTCATCTAGAAATTTAATTGCCTTAGATCATGACTTCTTAGGACTCAGTGTCACAATAAAATTATGATAATCTAACAAACCGCTGTGCATCAGTTGAGCAGCATAATGGCTCAAGTGTATGGCCTTAGCCAGTGGCAAATATGAGGACTTTTCCCATTCTGAAAGAGTGTTACTTAAGATATTGTGCCTTGCAACAAGCTTGGGATCATGAACCTATGGGACATTGCCAATTATTTTGATTGGGCTGATGTTAGGGGGTTTTTAAAACTGAATTGCTTTGTGAATCTGAGCCCTTGTTCATTTATAGTCCTGGGTACATGGTAGTCTCACAGGCCTTTCAAACATAGCTCCGGAAGATAGGCTCTGTATGAGAGATTAGTTTAATGTGAGAACTTTGGAAAATCCTAAATAATGTCTCTGAAATTATGGGTATCTCATCTATCTCTCTGTAGATGAAAAAAAAATCTACTAATGACTTTGACCTTCTGCTGACAGGTTTTTCTGTTGACTTGAATATTGTGGGAGTGGCAGCATAGTTAAAGCTGGAAATTCCCACCCATTTTTCCACGGTCTCTCCCAGTAGACCAACAGATGTTCCTCATTAACTTTTAGCAGATAGATGTCTTGTTGATAACTCAAGTTATTTTTTTTTATTGCATGGGGGGAAGCTGGGAAGTGCCTTGCTATGAAACACCGCTTTTAACACACATCTCCATATCCCAGGATTTTTCATAGTATTTCTGAAAAATACTGTGATTTCAACTCACAGTGATAAGTCTTGTTGGTTGAGTCTTCCAGAGTGTATTGAAGTTCTAAAATGAAATGTCATATACTAAGTAGTTTCCTGATTAACCAAATATCCATGTGTCTGAACCTCTCCTTGATTTTATTAATTGTAAAAGGCCCTGCAATCTCCCTTGCAAAATTATTTGAAATTGTCATGCACTGAGGACTTTACAAAATAAAATTTACTATTTCATGTGCTCCTGTAGCCGTATGAGCACGGTGTTGCCTATGGAGACTTCTTCTTGTTTGAAGCTGGTCCTGCACAGTCTTTTCTCTGATCTCAGCTGGGACTTTGCAATTTTTGGCAATTTTCTTGGCAATGAAAATGGCTCTTAACCAAAACTTGAATTTTGAAGTAAATAACTAAAAATGTTTTCTCCTGAAATCTTTCATTAAAAGACACACATTTTTGTAATAAAATGTAACGTTTTCTGTCTTCATTAATAGTGGGTCACAATGAATGACCTGCCTGCAAATGAAAGGCTGCTGTCACAATTACTGCATCTATTTAGCTTGCATATTGTTCAAGTCATCTGTCTCATCTCTTACATATAAAGAAACCTGTTGGTACAGGGGCTTCTTATGGAGACACATAAACTATTGATACTATTGCTTACCTTTATCTTCCTGCCAGAGCTGTATATTTTCACTGTAGCAGCAGAGATGCCATCATCTCTTGGCAGTTTAAATTACATTCAGGGTAACAGAGTCAGTGCTTTGGCCAATTAATAAAATTACACTATTGACAAATAGCCAAAGAAGCTGTAAAGTTTGGTGCCTGGTTGCTACCCAAACCACTGTAAATGAAAAATTGTGGTGAATCCCCTATTAAAATATGAAGCTGTGCACACACAAGGAAACACCACTACAAGTGCTCAGTGTTAGGGAGGTTGAAGACATGACTGATCTTCTCCTGCATGTACATAATTGCCAGTGCATGCGCAAAATGAACACTACAGGTGAGTTTGAGCCCATCTGTGACCAAATGCGCACGTTCCTCAGCTAGACAAGGGCCATGTCAATGGCCAGTCCAGCATTTAAGCAAAGTGATGGTCACATCTAACATGAGCTATGTTTCTCATCGCTGTGTAGAAGCACCCTGTAGCCAAGAATCAGCGTTATCTCAGCAAAAAACTTGACATGTGCTCCCTCAGATCAGCCTTGTCCTTGTCATACCGCATTCTCCTGCTTTGGGTATGTCTCTGTAGATTAAATGCTCTCCGTGCCCAAGATTGCCAACTTGTCTGGTGTCTGACATAGATGGCCATACTCTCCCCTGGTCCCTACGCAGTTGCATAGCAACCATAAGTAATAACAACCTGTAGCTGGCACCATTAACAGGCCTTGTCCTAATCTTTGGTCTTAGTGGAAGGAGGCTCAAGTCTAATGGCATATGGCTACTCCCTGTCATCTGCTGGACAGGGGAAACCCTTCACCAAGGAACTCATAAATCCCTTTCTTTCCCCAGATTTCTCACCCCACAAATAGCTCCCGGCCCTCTGAAACCTGTGAGAAAGCAATTTGCTGAAAGGCAAGTGTCTGTGGAGATGCGGGATCGTTTAGTGCTGGTTACCACCTCGGGCATTCTGGAAAGGCTCTGCTAACATGAGGTGCATTTCAGAGATCTGAATATGTGCTAAACGAGTCCTGCATCTCTGCCTTGTAGCTCTGGGAATGTTAGGCAGGTAATTAAGAAATCACACGGCACAGGTGTGCCAGGTGAAGTTTGGTAGCTTGCTTTTGATCTAAATTGAGATGCTCTGGGGATTTAACTTCTTAAGCAAAAAGGGCATAAATAAATAATCAGGATTTTTTTTTTTTTAAGGTTGGAACATGCAAGCTATAAAATTTTGTCTTGGATGTACACGAGTAGGCAATGCTAGAAGATTGTTTAAGGCTAGGGCTTTGTTTTAAATGGGGGTGTTTTCATTAACTTGGGTCTGATTAGTTTTTTCACTGGGAATTTCCCCACTGATATAAACAGGAACAGTGTTTGGTTTTTGGGAACTAACTCAGGAATAAGTTATGAAAGTGTCTTTAAAAATAGACCTCAAAAACCCAACAAACCAAACCAAAACCTGGAGTATTAATTATAACACTGGAGTCAGAGAGTTTCTTTTTAATATTCATAATTGAAAATGAGATGGCTTTAAAGTCTGTAATGAATCCTTCAGCGTACCGCACTCTAGTTAGAGCACTACTTTATAGCTGGAAGCCAAGAAACAGGCCGACAATCAATTCTTAAATTATTCTAAGCCCACACAATAGCCTCTTGCCACAAAGTTTCGGCATGGTGCCTGTTTTGCTGCCACGTGGGTGGGGTGAGATTGGGATAAACAAGAACACGACTGCCCACTTTTGATTTTGCATCTTCACATAAGTTAATCTTGCACAGATAGTTTCTGTAAATTTGAAATGTTTCAATGCCTCTCTTACACGATGCCCTGATAAACCCAAGACCAAAAGTCATGTGAAAAAGGGTCCTGTTGTAGTTCAGAGTTTGAATAAGAAAAGGAAATGCCAGGAAATAAGACTGTTGCTCTGAAAGGTTTAGCCTGGTTCTTTGGTCTTCTGAAGTAGGAAAGCTTTCATAAACTTTCTCCAGACAAATTGGGTGGCTATCTCTGATCTATCAGAGTGCCCTTAAATTACTTCTCTTGATACCTTGGGGAAGAAAGATAGCACAGGTGATGTCATAGGGCTCCTTCCAGCCTCGCTGTGTGATGCCGTCTCCTCTCCTTCAGAAAGCTAAATGCAAGGGAGGTCACACGCAGCGTGGGTCTGTGGGAAGGTGCTGATACAAAGCAATAGCAAATGCAGGAGCGGCACTCTTGCAACACTACAAATATGCTATAGACAATTTTCAAATGTCAATTTTATGCTTGCTTTTAAGAAAAGCAACAGACCAATTCACATTATGGGTTAAAACCTCTTTTCAGTGAGATTTTGATAGTGGGTGTGATTTACAGCCTGAAGTACAGTACTGTGGGGAAGCTGAGATTGCAGGGTACCTGCGTAGCACATGGTTTTAGAGAAATGCCTAAGTCTGATGGAAATAGGAATGGATGGAGGAGTTGGTCTGGAACTCTGAAATCCAGAGCTCAGTATAAATTTTGCAAAGCCTGGATTCTGCTTTGGGTCTGATAAAGAGAAAAACTGAAGTAGCAGAGACCTGCTCCAAAACCATTCTTCCTTTATTTGTAAAGTTAACACATCTCCAGCAAGAATAAATCAAGATATTAAGTAAGCTCTTCACTGTGTAGTGTCTGGAGGGGAGAATCCATCCCTGTACAATATTATCTTACAGGTGGTTGATTTGTTTTCTCCTGAAATGTCATCTACTGTCACCTGTTAGGTTTATCATAAGAACAAGGTTATTCTGTCACTTTTACTCTTAGGAAGTCTGGAGCATTAACAGGGGTTTCTTCCATCTCACTCATTCCATGACTTCCTACTCTTCTCAGTCTTTGTCTAAAATCTGGAGACCAAAAATCAGATATTTTTATTTAAACGCACTTCAAACATTTCCTCCTGAAAGTTAAAAAAGGATTTTTTCCCCCTAAGTATTTTGTAGAGGTGAACTCTTTTTTCGCCTACCAGCTGTAGTGCTGGGAAATTCTGCCCCTTCATATCACCATTTTCTTCAGTCAGCAGAGTACAGAATTTTCCTTTCTTCATTTTTCACTACTCACCAATATTTGCCACATCCCTTTCCCCCCAATTACGTGATCAGTAAATTAAAATGAAAGGGGAGCTTATTTTCAGCAAAACACCTCAAGTTTGGATTTCTCCCCACCTGGTGTTTTCCACCCCCTGAGCTGTTGGATTTCTTAGGAGAACAAAGATATTCTGGTGTTTTGACTTTGAGGAGATCTAGAATATTAATGATAACGTGGGAGTAACGGGGAAATCTGGACTCTGAGTAAACTCCGCCTGTACTTCACTGCTGTCCCAGGCATGAGTCCCTCCTGCGGTGTTGCAGGGGACTGTGTCTTTACCACGCTGCTTCTGGTCTAATAAGGGAACAGGCAGACAGCATTGAAGAAGTTCCCAGCTTTGAAGACAACACCCTTGTCCTCCCAGAGCTGAAGGACTGCTTTCTGTTAAGAAGACTTCAATAAAAATTCCTTTTTCTAGCTCCGTAACAATAAGAGAATCTGGCGAAACCACTCAGAGGACCTCAGTAAGAATGAATTTGGCACACTGGATATGAATTTGACACATCTGAGTCTTATAAACATATTTAGACAGATGGTGCTGACCACTCCGCCATGGCTCTTCCCATGGTCCAGGTTAGTGCCATGCAAGGTAGTGTGGGACTGAAGCTGCCGGGAGGAGCTGTACTCTGGCTAATACAGTCTCTCATCAAGTCATGTAAGTGCAGACTCAGTGATGAGCTATAAAGCCCCTAGGTATGCTGAAGCCTGAATATAGGGACAGGAAAGACGGGTCCCACCAGGAGACACGTAAGATTCCTTATTGCCTCTTTCTCATGTTAAGGCTGGTTTAGCGTCTTCCTCTTCACAGGAAAGGTTAAAGCAGCCACTCAGATGTGCTCAAGGGATGTGTTTTGCAATTTGCTCATTCATAAAAATGAGCAACCAGAGAGTTTAGCCTTATTCAGGGAGAAATGCAAGGACAGGCAGAGTCTGCCCCATCCGTAGCATGTACATGTCTCCAAGAGTCTGTTAATTAGGGCCACAGATGATAGGCTCCCAGAAATGACACGATCAAAGTCAATCACTGCTTTCACCATGTTGCCCAGAATGTGGAGCCAGATATCATCTTTGGATCGGATTCATACCAAGATCCTTCATGCCATCATGTCAGTCTGTGACTGCAGTGGCAGCATATTAATTGCCAGGGAAATTCAATTTCTTGTCCTACTTAAAAAGTGAGGGCCCAAGCCCTGCCAAACACAGAGGGGACTCTCCTTGTCTTCAGTGGACTTGCGATCTCTTACATCAGTAATATGCTCAGCAGTTGGAGCTAATTAATCTCCCATTTTACAGGTATCAAACTGAATCTCAAAAGCTTATGCAACTTCATGCTTCCATTGCGGCACTGATCCAATGCTCTATTTCCCCAAATCAGAATGCTGTTTCAAGGATTGCATAGGGTGGATTTGAGTTTAGAACTTATTTAGGTGTCATAGTTTTAAGTATATGAAATGAAGAGGCTGACACTAAGATCTATGGCTCCTTACATTTACATGCATGTATGCATGTTACTGGGTTAGCATCATGTTTGTAAAAATATTTGTGCAGTATAAAACATTAAAGAAAACCGTATAATTGTTTTAAAAAATGCAAACAATTGATCTTTTGATGTTTTCATGTGTAGCTGAGTTTTTACTTTTAAGTAGGTACTATCACAAGTATGCTCCTTTTGTTTATTACCTGGGCAAATTTGCCATTTGATAAAACAAAAACCAAATAAACAAAAATACCAAACAAAAAACACAAGTATGTTGCTGACTTATAGCCAGATCTCCCCCAGGTAAAAGGCTTATTTTCTTCTGTTTTGCAAATGAAATCTTAATCTAATTAAATCTTGGAGCAAAAATAGTTGTGATATGTTTACTGTAGGTAAAAGGACTTGCTTAATGTGCTTTGTTTATGTTACTGATTTTACAGTAAGTAATAAAATTTATTAGGGGTATTATCCATTTATAGAATCTGTTTGACAATGGCTTTTTAATGAAGTGTAAGCTTCTCTGGACATAGGTTAATAAAACACAGTATTACAATAACACAGGCTTTGTCAATAGGGCTCTGAAACATGGGAACATAAATTGATCTCAGTCCAGCTATATATGGCTATTGATTTTGGTTGCAGACCAAGAATTGTGCCTTGTATTTATTTGTTTATACACTGTAATTTTCCTCCATCAAAACACTTCTCTTGTCCCACCCCCTCCTGGGCTACGTGGGCATGCTTGGAGTTGTATCCAGGAGTTCTACCCATGCTTTCTTGATGCGGACTCCTGCTGCTAGTGTCCAAAGCTCAACAGCCTGGCAGCTCAGCCCTATGAAAGATCTAACACACAAGGCAGGTGAAGAGTTTAAAGATAAAAGCTTATATTTGAAATTACACTCAGAAAGAGATTGAAAGGTGGCACAGGCTCCTAAGGACCAAAACAGAGTAGACCTTCGTAATCCAGATGGAAGGATCCAAGGGCACAAACAGCAGCGGTAAAGGGTCTGCAACTCACGCGAGAGTTCACAGCTTCTTGGGCATTAGTGCATTGGACAGAAAGAGAGCACAAGGCTCACCATGCTTGTTTGGACATCCAGGCATTGCTGAGATTTCCATGTGATTCCAGCTTTGAAAACTTGTACTGACAAAAGAGGGACAACTGCTGGGAGAGGGCTAGTTGGTATGTGCCATTTGATTTGATTATTTCCCTGCCTGTCAACCGAGTCTTTATACAGACACTGAAGAGGGGAACATTGCTGATGCATGGCACTACAGTCTCTGGATACTGAACCAGATGCTGAAGAGAGAAATAGCTCCTCTAAGCCTACTACACCAAGAGCTGCAGGTATTCCTATACACACTATTGTCTTTGTGGTTGGTTTGCTGAGGAGAGTGTTGCATAGGCCATAAATGTCAGCACATACCATCCCCTTGAACCAGACAGCTGTTCTAGATGACCTCTAGACATATTTACAATTACTCTCAAACATTTCAGAGTATAAATCATTCTATTAGGGTATTGTTTGTTGGCTACCTTTTGTAATTCTTATATAACCTATAATAAACTAGTGGTCTAGATTGCCTACTGAAACAATAGAAAGTGACAATCAACAACATCGTATCCTGCAGCAGAACACTCCTACCTAGAATGGCACGTCAGAAAAGCATTATGCAGCCCTTTCCACAGAAGGATTGGGAATGTGGCAAGGAGTTTTCTGCAGCTGTTAGGTGGAGTGCTATATCTTATAGAGAACTATTAGATATATATAAAAAATATGTCAGCCGCTGGGCGTTTGTTAGATTAATGTCCTCTCCTTAACACGAATGCATAGAAGGTAGACCATGTGATTATGCAGGTATGGTAATTATCCTTCAAAGAGTTGGAAGGCTTTGACGTAACCTCTGTGTCCCAAATGTGCTGGTTCCAGCACTCGCTAGAGGGAAGAATAAGGACTTGAATCTGCAAGCCTTTCCCATGTGACAATCTGGTATTGTGCATTATAAAATCTGGCAAAATTGTAAATGACGGTAACCTTTATAAGAACTAAAATGACTTAGCAGAGTTTGTTTTTTTCTGATAAATAAATTCTCTGATGTGCTGTTCTAACATGCAGAGACATGCATGAACTATTGTAAGCACTCCAATTTACAAACGCTTTGCAACAGGCCACAACAAGCTAGCATCACCTTTTAAGTATTTTAAAATTATTTTTTAC
This sequence comes from Elanus axillaris, assembly GCA_026212715.1. Classification (NCBI taxonomy): domain Eukaryota; kingdom Metazoa; phylum Chordata; class Aves; order Accipitriformes; family Accipitridae; genus Elanus; species Elanus axillaris. Next base: position 35,712,374 of record JANZLQ010000078.1, read on the forward strand.
ATGTCTTTACAACATGTTATAATACATCTTATAATAAAACAATTTCTCTGCTGCATATTAATTATTATTCTGCAGCAGTGTGTCTGCAGTGCAGTGACACTTGACTGGAAATGTGAGGGTTGAATCGACATCATATCAGCTCACCAGTGCAGGAGAGCCCATATTCATGCATCTCCATTCCAGAGCTCTCAGACAAAGAGGACAGACATCCAGCATCCAATAATCCTGCAATTCTTTCAGTTATTTTGGTTTCATCAGATGTCCAGTCTGCTTTTACCACCCCATCAGCATTTTAACTTGTACCATTTTTGCATTGTTTTTCGTTGAAGTAGATGTTCTTGCCAAGAAGGCAGTCATCTGAATCACTAGACATGATTAGAGACAGACTATTTTTGTCTAAGTCCTCCCATCCATCATGGAAGATAGGTTCATGGATGATTAGTTCATGCCTGGGTCTTTCAGGGGAGAATTCTCACATGTATCAGGTTATAAAGGTCTTCAAATATTTTCCTAGAACGGAAGCTATTAGGACCCTGAGGGCACTTACTGGCCCTGCCCAGTGTCCACCCACCCCTGCCATGGCCCAGAAGCCCCATTTCAGCCCAGCCTGGGGCTGTCAGACCGTGTCCCAGCAATGCCATAGGAGTGCGGGTCTCCAGCTCTTTCTCTGGCCCCGTCTACTTCTGCTCCTGGCTGGAACCCTTGGATAGGCCCTGGCGCTGGTCCATGACTTGGTGTGTTGGGGGCTGCTGGTGGACCCCATTACCAACACCTGGGTCTGCTCACCCCATCAACCTTGATGGGGCAGGCACCATTGAGCAGGGCTTGGACTGTGCTAGGTCCTGCTCAGCTCCACAGCCCCAACAGTGCAGAAGCATCCAGATTTTATGGTATTTTCTATGAACTATCTTTCCCTATATGTAGAAAGAATAGCAAGTGCCGTGCTGAAGTGCAGTCAGTAACATTAGACTTGTTTTCCAAGCTTTGTAGGGACACAAAGCTTCTTTCCCAAACACAGACAGCTACATTCCCCACCCCCCAAGTCTGTGCCTCCTTTGTATACTTTTAGGTCTAGCTTGTATCACTAGTTGCTCTGAGGCTCATCAGATCTTGTTGTATGATTCAAGTGGAGTTTTGCCAAAAAGAAATGTTAATTTTAGTTTCTAATCATCAATAAGAACAGGTGTGGCAGGACACCTATGAATCAGTTGATCTGGGTTCTTATCCAATAAGGATATGCTTTTAAATATGAGGTCATACCAAACCCAGACACCTTTTTTTTCTCTGTTCAGAAATCGTTCCCAGCTGCCAGCAGACAAAGTCCAATCCCTTTGTACAGTGGAGGTACTGTGAACTAATGTTAGTGTCAAACCTCATTGTATACATCCAAGGAGAAAAAAGTTAAATTTTCAAGATCAATGAAGATTGTCTACTTTCATGATGCATTGTTCTCACTAACAGTGATGTACGGGAAGCACCTGAGAATCAATCTGGAAGCTTCGTTGGCCAGGACACAACAATATCTCTTGGTTGTTGCTGCGTGGTCTGGCAGCTGTTGCTGCTAATCTGGTTATCAGGGCCTGCAGGTGTATCCGTATTTACACAACTGGCTTCTAAGGACCTACATTTATCAAGTCGTGATTTATACTCTACAGATTGCTTGGGTTCTTTTATTTTTTTTTTTTTTTATTGAACACTGAGGATAAGACAGAATAAGGGAAGCCTGGTCTTATTTTCATGTAGATTCAAGGTTTATTAAATTCCCCTGCATCGGTTTACCTTCCTAGACGTTTCCCTGTCTTTGCTGAGATAAGTCACTGTGGAGAGTGGTCGGCAGCGAGTTTTAGGTACCATGCACAGTTGTATGATCCATTGGAGCATAGTGCTGTGTTGGGTCCATGCCATGTGTTACTGCTGGATGCTGAGGGAGAGGATTTGTTATTTGGGTGCGATAGCCTATGAATATGGATCTCCTGCCTTCATGACCCAATAAGATATCTCCTCCTGGCATTGTGCTGAGCCAGGAGCTGGTACAGGGATCGCTGCTGCCAGAATAGACATGCCCACTGCAGTCCCATCAGGTTGCATCCAGATAGGTGAACTTTCTGGCTTTCATTTTGTGCTTTTCTCCCCTAGATATAGGGAACGCAAGGGTGGGTCTGGCAGACAGTGCCCTGGGCAATGGTTTGTTTGAGGAGTCTGCAAGGTATACAAATGAATGCTCATCTCTTCTCTTATACTGGGGTAGGGAATAAAGTTATTGCATGCCATTTTAATGCCTGTAACTTTTCAGTAGGAAACTGCCTCTCAAGACTGTATTTTGGGTTAACTAGGTGTAGTTCTGTATCTGTCAGCCCCATTAATAATGATTTCTTTCTTTTCCTGTCTCTGAAGGCATCTTGCTTCAGCTGTAAGGTCAGAAGTGAGGTTCTGGTTCTGGCAAAACTTCCACCAATGTCATTAGGTCCCTGTCCGCTCCACAAATCTCTCAAGCTAATGACTGGATTTCCAGGAGAAATGGTGTTTCTTGGAATGACAGTGCCTTTCTATGAGGTAAGTACACATGTGATGTGACATTATTGTCTTTTTTTTCATTACTGTCTTTTTATTGGTCATTTTTTTAAAGACTATTTTTTGTTCTTGATGATAAACTCAATCGCCCTGTGATGCGACCAAAAGTTTCTTGGTAGCTAGCTGTCTTTTGTGTAAAGAAGATAATTTTTTTATTCATCTTGAAGTGACCTATAGGCATTTTGATGGGAGTGTATATTCAGCCATGATTCGCAGAGGAATAAGACTGAAATTTTAGTTCTCACTCGACCTCTGAACAGTCCTCTTTTCCTTTCCCTTCTTGAATCTGTCACTGAAAATCCTTTCACTTTGGCAATCAAGCAGACCATTAATGGTGACTCTTCCAAAAATAAATGTTCATAAAAATGGACCAACAGTAGTCAAGCACCATCAAGCAAAAATACTGCACTGGATGCTAGAATCCATCCAAATTCATGACTCTGCTCTCCTTGGAATTTTGTTTAAATCAGAAATTCTGTCAGTAATTATTCACTTCCATAATCTTCCAATTTATACACGTCTGCACTTTTTAGATGTAAAGAGACTATTGATTATTTCAGCTATGGAACAAAACCTTTTATGTTATCTTGCTTGTGGTTTCTGGTGAAGTTCCCAGGTCCAGCCCACTGTAGATCTCAGAACAACCTTGTGGTTGCTTAGTGAAATCGGACACATGCCCTTCTCCATCTCTTTGTCAGAAAGGCAGCTGCCTGGAGCTTGATGGTCATGGAGCACAATTCTCTGTGTTAGATGGGACTGCTCCTACAAGAGGGTAGCGCTCTAGTTGCTACTTAGTCTTCCTCCTGATGATGGTCCTGATTAACCAGTTTCCTGCAGTGTGGAGATCAGTAATGAGGAAAGGCAGAGGATTGTTTAGTAAAGACATTGTTCTCAGAGCATCATGCCTTTTGAGGACCACATTGATTTCTGTGTTGTAACTGGTGAAGAATCAAGGATGTGGATTTTGCAAGGTAGAGGGAGCCTTGCTAACTTTCATTTTACAGTGCTTGTTTTTCAGGCAGAGGTTGGATGACTACTTGTTTTGGAGGCCGTTGCAGTATATCACAGTATAACAGCCCTTCAACATGGCAAATCTGCAGGGCCAATACACTGAGAGGTGTCTCTGGGCAGGGAAGAAGAATAACTTGATGATGAGCTATCTGGGATGATTTTACCTATGCCATTCCTCCCTGAGCCGTGGGTCTGTCCCAAGACAATAACAGCAGGACAATGACTGTCACTTAGAAACTTACTGTGAATCAGAGGAGTAGAAAACATGCTGGGCTTTATGTAGACAGCCTTAATTCTCCTTGAATCCCTTGGCCTAGGGAATAGCTAGAGCTAGACACCTCTGAAGGTCTATGAAGAGGTCATCTGGAAGACCTGCTGAGAACTGAAGGAACTGCAGCCATTGGGAACCAGTAGGTGCAATATTTATTAGAATGAGGCTGTCTTAACAGGAGCCTAAGTAGATACTGAGTTTTACAAACCTCTACTGATTCCTGTCCATGTATGCACAGCACATACTCTAAATTGTTGCAAAGCACTTTTTGCACTGACTCATAACCCACATTGGAAAGACAAATAGGGACAGATCATTGCATTCATTTATGTATGTGGATAGACTGCTACTCTCTAGCACCATTGAAATGCCTGTAAAAAAATATAAATCATGTACTGGCAAATGTACACAAAAGGGGAGAAAAACTGAGGTAATATTTTATTGTAGTGTTGAGCCCCATTTCCGCAGCAGAGTTCCCTCTTTCAGCTGAAATGGGCCATTACTATATTACACTGCAAACTCTACAAAATTTCAAGGGAAAATAAAGGGACATCGTCATCATATTGTCCTTCACTAACAAAAGTTACCTCCACTGTTTAAATAATACCCTTGGTCTTTGGCTCCATGCATTATTTAATAATCTTGAAAACTTTTGTGACCTTTAAGCAATAGTAAACTGTGATTGCTTGACAAATAGGTCAATGTTTGTATAATAGTTGTGTCTTTGGAGGTACAAAAATATTCATCAGAATGCTTTGACTGACTTCCCCCACCCTTCATTTCTTTGGCAGTTTTCCTGCAGCATTGCCCTCTGTTAAACATTATTCCACTTCAAGGGTATTTGCAGGACTAGGAAGCAGGCAGTATATTATGGTTCTTGAAAATACAGGGTAGGGGAGGTTGTATGTCTCTGAGACACACACTCACACATGCACACACATGTACACCATGAGAAGCTGTTACTGTTGGTA
>JANZLQ010000078.1:35717297-35735157 GCA_026212715.1 Elanus axillaris
GGGAGGTTGTATGTCTCTGAGACACACACTCACACATGCACACACATGTACACCATGAGAAGCTGTTACTGTTGGTAAAATGATTGGGTATCATCTTGTGTGCTAAGCACCTTTGTGTAGGTACGTTGGATTTATTCCTGCTTAACATGCAGCCTGTTTTAGGGGGATAATAAACTGGTATTTGCCGTTTGAAGGGCATACTTGAAAGCAAGGAACTGAGTTTGAACTTCTGGTTTTATTGTTAGCAGTGTTGGTTGCAGGGCTAGTTAAGCAAACATGTGGGCTCCTGCATGCTCCTTAGCAATACTTAAAGGGAAAGTTATATTGACACATTCTCTATTACTTAAATTTGAATTAGGGTGATCATAAAAGTCAGAAGTGGTCTCAAACAAGAGTATGGAAGAATGCAATAACTTTGTTCCATGGCATTTTATATGAAAGTGTCTGTAGTTTCACCATTGACTGCTTAATGTTAAATGGCTTGGTGATACATACTTCACACTGAACACTGTGCTGCAGCATAGCCGCATAAGAATAATGAAATATCAGTTTCACTTAAAAACCCCAGATTTTTTCCACTGTAGTGCAATTTATACACACAAATATAAATAAAACCACATACTATTATTATGATTTATAGATATTGGTTATCATATATTTATTATCATTATAGATATTGTTTTGAGGGATGCAAAACATGGAAAACAGCTCCAAGTTTTTTAACTTGTCATTGTAAATGTTCTGTGTGGTTTTGCCTCTCTTACAGTGCACAGTTGTGTTTGTCAACATACAGTTATTGCACTCAAAAATTTTACCATACCACCTGCTACCAAAATTCAAATCCTGCTTCTCACAGAGAAATCATACATGAAACATTTGCTATTTAAAAATGGCTTTAGTTGCAGCTGATACTGTGCTTCAAATCCTCCCTACTTCTTGGGCATCAAATGAACAGAAAGGATAAGAAGGTCCTTTTGATAACAGTTTTCAAGAAAACAACTAGAAAATTTTGATTTCAAATAAAGTTCTGGACCAGTCCATAAGCATTCTGTTGACTATAACTTTGTGTATAATTGCCTAGCAGACATCTTGAGTTTAAGAGCTAAAACCCATTTTGTGCCTGACTGGTGTGTAGTATAGTATATCTCAGGTCAAGGTCTGGTTTAACAATGAGGAAATCTTTCTAGCTTGGGGGTTTTTTACATATAAACTTGGCATATTTGAACTAAAGCATCTTTATCTGTTGGCTTTTTTTTCAAAGGCGGAAGCTCTCAACTCTTTCAACTTGAAGCATGGTAGAAGGAGCCGTTGGCATTTCAGTGCCATCTTTGAGCTGGATCTCAAGGATAAATTCCTGTCCTCTGCTTGACTTGCACCATTATTAACACTCTAAGTGGGACACACTCTGAAGTAGTTCTGACTCAGTAGATCTCCACTAATTAATTAGTAATCCTCTATCTGAGCATACTGCCAGGTTACAACAGATACTGATAACTCCTAAGTATTTATTGCATTCAGTAAATAGAGGCTTCAAAGAAGCTGCATAGTAATGAGATGTAGGCTTTTTAATTATTTCCAGTGTTAAAGTTGTGAAAAGAAACTGTGAGAGTTTTCTTATTTACTTTTTTTCCTTTGAAAAATGATCAGTTTTAAAACGTTTATCTTTATTTAATTCTCATTTTTTTTGAAAAAATTTTCTCATGCACTCTCCTAATTTTATGCTTTGGCTGATAGCAGCCAGGCATTTTGCCATCTCTTAGCTATGGGATTATATGCAAAAAGCAAGCAAGTAGTACAGTTACTTTTGAGATGAAAGGATTTACAGGCAATCCTATAAAAATTAGAACCCCAGCAATACACTGCATTTCAGCAGCTGCAAGGGTCCCTTGATGAAATAATTTAGCACTCTTTTGGAAACTAAGGTCTTCAGGAATCTAGTTCTAGTTCAGAAACAGGATCCAGCTGCTGTAAAGTCCAGTGAAAGACCAACTACAAATGGACACACAATGATCCTGGAGCAAATTGTATTGTCATTCAGATAATGGTTAGGCCATAATGATCTACACTAATTAAGATCTGAAACAGTAAAAACGGAAAAAGTAACTGAGGTAACTGCCCTGTTAGAGTTAAGGTTTGTGTACATTAGCACAGGAAAATTAATTCCAGTATTTACCCATTAGCAGTGACTTCAAGCTGCAAATGATATATGTTTACAAAATATTCACACTATTCTGAATATTTATTGAAGAATCAGTCAACTTGAGAGGAAGGATATAAATGTGTTTGGTTTTCTTCATCCTACTATGTAAAGAATAACAAAATTTTCAGGATAGAATCCCCAAATATACAGACAATGTTATAAAACACAGAGTTTATGGTAAAAAATCTAAGAGTGTATAAAGGTTTGGCAGGGAAAACAGTTGGAAATGTCCTCTTGAGTGTCACTTACTAGAACAATCCACCGTCACTGAGGATATCAACATTTACAAGAAAGTAAGGAAAATAAGATTAAATTAAAAAGTAAAGAAATCCTCTTAATAATTAGTGGTGTGATCATTGGAACAAAAATGAAACTTTATAATAGGGCATTTGTCATCCTCTTCCTCTCCTCTGTGCTGGCCTCTCATGTTTTCATTTGCTGTCTTTCCTTATTTTCCTTATTTTTCCTACTTTAATTCCTCTGCAGTGTCCACCATCTCTTCTCATTCTTTTTCTCTAATCTTCATCCAAACCTTCACTCTCTCATCTATGCAGTCTTGTGCCTGCTCCTGTTCACCCCAACCACGGATTGCCTTTTGCCCATGGCCACTTTGCTGAACTCCGGAGTAATATTCCTAAAATGGTAATGCTATATGGAATTTGTTCATACTGTCTCCTTCCAGCTCCTATATATCCCAGAGGCTTGAATTTATTTACCTGGCCTTGCTTCCAGGAGTTCTCTTTCTTAGTGCATTCTCTTGTTGTCCCATGTTCCCTGACCACACAGGGCCTGGCTGGGCATTTCTTTTTCCTGTTACTTCCAGTACTCTCGTCCTATCTCTTTCCATTTTGTCATTGCTGTCATCAACATCTGCTTAATTCCTACTAATTTCTACTTAATTTCTCCTGTATGCACAATGCTTAGACTCTTTAACTTTCTATTCAACCCCACCATCTCTTTCTTATTTGTTGTCCACCTTCATCTCTGATCTGATCAATTATTATTTTTAGCATCTCTACTTTTAAGATCTCTTTTTCTATGATGCTTGCAAAATAGATTTTAGGGCACTGATATGCAAAAACTTTCTGATTGACATCTTCATTTTCTCTATATGTACACTCATCCTTACTTCTATGGAAATGATAAATTATATGTAGAAGAAGGTAAACCATTCTTGTAGTTCAATAGACACAGTACTTACTGCAGTGGGATCCTGTTTAATGTATCTTCAACATTATATTATCATTATTTTTCTTAGTGAAATTTAACTTGATTAAATTCCTAGTGAAGTGAAGTTTTCCCAGCTTACAAACGTAATATGGCACCTAAAACAACAGCAAAACAAGATTTTCCATCTCTCTGCATCCTACAGTTATACCAGCATTTAATGAGCACTGTATCACCCCCAAACTACTATGACATTAGTAGAAAGGTGTATTTCATTATAAGATAAATTTCAAGAAGACTTAAATGGCATTTTTATCAAATTGACTAACTTTGAAATGATGGGAGGTTACCTGGGAGGGTGTTTAAGGGGAGAGAATATGATGTCCTCCCTTCCAAGCAACTCAAGTCACAGCATGCCCTGAAATCTGCAAACCAGTTCTGCTCTGACAACATGCAGTGACCTTGGTGGAGAAACAGTGGTTTGTCAAAAGGAACTGTTGATTCATCATGTTAAACACCATCCTTCAGGATTCCAGGAAAATGGGTGCTAGGTGAAATATCAATTATAGTTTTTATGAGTAACGTCTTTAATGTGAAAACTATTGCTTTTTAAATGCACCATGATTCATACTAATAAATGAATATATGTTAAGCAATTAATATTTAGCATACAGGATTGCAGAGAACAGCTCAAAACCTACAGCAACTCTCTGAGTTGTTCAGTGAGAAAAAAAGTAAGTAGAAATCAAGTAGATGGATTACACTATATACTCTGCACCTTTAGCATCTGTTGAAATTGATGGGAGCTGAAGACACATATAGGATCTCGCAGATCAAGGTTTTGTCACCAATTTTTATTTGGTGCCTTTCCCATTATGGAAACTAAATACCTATAAGACTGTCCTTAAATTCATACATGGTAAGACTTAGCTCTGCATCCCACCTGAATCTTGCTGAATGTACTATACACGAAGTCCCTTACGAGTGAAAACCAGAGTATAGCAGGACTTCTTTGTGTTGCAGGTGAAATACTGTACCAGCTCTATTTATTTCTTGCATGGCTCAAGGAAAGACATGCTGCAGATATCTGTGATGCTTGTCTTTGGCCATGGAGGAGACTATCCCGGTGTGCCTTGCTGTATATGCTCTCTGTACAGAGCTGGAAGGGGCAGAATTGTGGTTCTGACTCCTTTTCGCCCTGCTCTGCAAGGGCAGCCAGCACTGCACATTAGTTACATATGTCTCATGAACCTGTTCTGGGTTCAACTATTGTAAAGGAGGGAATGCTGATCAAATGACTTCTCCATGTACTGGAAAAAATTACAAAGAATAGGGGTCTCAATTTTTTTAAGCAACTAAAGAAATAGTTGAAAAATCATTACAAAGCAATAAACGTTTGGTATGTAATGTATATGCATCAAAGCAATGAAACTCTGCAAGCAGAGAATGACATTTTTCTGACCTATCTGATATAAGATGATCACAAGAAACTGTAATTTAAAGAAAATACATTTATTTATTTTTTTTTCTTATATCTGTATTGCTGTAAATTACTCTGCTGTGAAGGAAATCAATTGTTATTACAGCTATTGAGTGCTTTCTAATAACATTATATATGGCTTTTTGGTAAAAATTATTCTAATTTCAAACATCTTTGTAAATATCTTACGTGGACTATCTTATAACTTAGATATGATTCAAGTTATGCTTGTAAAATCTCCACTTAAAATGAATCTCCATGAGACAGGTAATTGGCTGCAGGCCTGTTTTTGTTATTGATTTAACTTAATGCCAATGTACACAGGTGTGTTGGCGGGTTGTTCAAGCTTCCAAGGCACCCACATTTGGCAGGACAATAAATTGTTGCATAATAAGATTATTTTCCCCCTTCAATCTTGAATCTTTTCAAAAGTTGTATTTTAAACCTTTGTAGGTATGTACGTGGGTGAGAGAAAAATACCCAACAATGTTACCATGAGGCATATTTCAATTTATTGTTTGAGGCGCTCAAGGAAACAGCACCATGTAGATAAGGTATCTGCAAATATATATATTTGCCAGATGAAGAGAAAAACCAAAACCTTTATATAAATTAGGTTGTTTCTTAGTTTATTTTTTCATGCTATATAGAATTCTACACTGTTGTCAGATGAAATTGGTTATTTTAGAAAGAACTACAGCACTGAAAATATCAGCTGTTCAATGTGCTTTAAATGCAGACAGCAGATGTGATTTGCCCTTGCACACAGAAATATCTGCATCACAGACGTCCAACTGAGGCCTCATTTGAATACTTTGAGCAAAAATCCTGGCTCTGTTGAAGTTGATGGGAATTTTGCCATTAACTTCAGTTGGGCTTCGGTTTACTTCTCTGGTAATGAAATATGTGGCAAGGCAGGCATCCTTGAGGAACACACAGGCTAATATGGAGAAAATGGAGAATGCCACAGCAGGTCGCAGGTAATGCAAATTCTTGGGAGAGCAGTGACCTTGGAGGAAAAGGGGAAGCATTGCTGTGGGAGTGCTTTGTACAGAATGGTGGGAGGAGATTTCATGAAAGGATGTGGAAGACTGTTCCAAGTATAGCAGGTAGCATGATTGAACGTGTAAAATCAAGAGGAAGAGAAAACACTTCTACTTTCACAAGCCTGAAGAAAAGAATGAAGAATGAAATGTTGTATCCAAACTTTGGAAGAGTCTGAATTGGGGGGAAAGCTTTATGGTGCCTCTTCTTTCACCCAGATGTTTCTCTTGGACTTAGTTCAAAAGGAAGAAGGATTTGTTTAGCCTTCCAGATTTGTCCACTAATCTGTGTTTCAGACAAAAGCATAGTTAGCTGTCCCCTCACAAGGAAAAGCCACAGCTGAGAAAGCCAACTCAGGACAGGAGTGAAATACTTCACCTGAATGATTCAGAGCAGCTGCGTTGCACTTAAGTAGGCAATCCCTCTCCTGGGCCGAAGGCTGTTTTTTTCATCCTGGCACTTTGTTTCATAAGTAATAAAGTACTGTCAGCAAGTTAATGTAATGGCAAAGTCCCAGTGATGGCTCTGGAAATACCGTCGTTTGTTAGTGTGTTTCCACACTGATTTCAAGGAGCTGTCCTCCACAGCCTGTGTTAGTTTAATAGAAGTGCATTAGATACTACTGGTAAATATATACTTGGGACCTCCAATATGTGCATTATTGCAGATCTATTGTATTTTATGATGCTAAAGCTAACCCAGTTAACTTCTTAACATAAGGTGCAATTACTCCAAAGGAGCAGTTGCAGGCTATCATGTCACATTGTGCTCTGAGACGCCTTAGGTTAAAAGTCATTGACACCACGGACAAGAAGTTGTCTTGGTCTGTAGTGTAAAGCAGATGATACACATTCACTGAAGATCCTTATGAAATATTTATCAAAAGCTCATTGCTTTGGATGCCCACCGGACACTACTTGAAAATTAAATGACTGTTGGGTTTTTTGTCTTCAGGTTCCTGAAGACTTTATTCCAAAGTATATGGTGATAGATTAAAATATACCAAATTAACACCTTGACAACATAGAGCTTTGTTTTAGTTTAAAGAGGTACACAAACTGCTCAGAAGAAAATTTACAAATTTTTACATCTGAAAGATGCTGATCTGGAAAATGAGATGCTGTGCATGTATACAGGTGAAAGATGAGGATGGTGGAGGGTTGCACTCCTCCAAAGGGTTGTAGAACAAAATCAAAGCCAGGTCACTGTTTTCAAATGGTTTATTAACCCTGAAAAACAAGGCTGGGAGAAGTGGTATCACATGTGGAAAATGCTTCCAGATGCTGTGATCACAGTGCGGAGGCAGGTACTGCCTTGTGTACTATTGCAGACAGTGGGAAGCCCCCTCCCTTCCCCTATGCTTTAAAAAAACCAAAACAAAACAAAACTCATTTTCTTCAATGCACACAAGAGAATGTTTGGCATCTGCTACTGAGCAGCATTCTTGCCGTGTTTCACTATCTATCAAATGGCACGCTTGTCCTCTGCCAAGAAAAATACTTGTTCCCAATACTAATCATGCTCCCTGACTACCCTCTAGTGTATATTCTTCCAGGACTGCTATCCATCCATGCAGCCATTTGAAAGATATTAAAATGATTATGATAAAATCTCTCACTTACTGTGCTGGCAAGAGCTGGGATATGCTCCAAAGTTGATGCACGCAGTTCCCAGGGAGAAGGGAGTGCCTTACATCTCTCTTTATCGACTGCCCCCATCTAAATGAAGAGGCGTCATTGTGAGGGCTCCGTGGGGAGCCACAGGCAAGGCTCTGGTTTGGGGGGAAAATTGTCAAGGTACAAGCTGTTGGAGAAATTAAAAATAAAGAGATGAAAAATAGCAGTTGGTAGATAGATCCCAGTGCCTCTTGTGACTGTAGGCTGAAAAGGAAAAAGGAAAAGATCATTGTAAAATACCTAATGATGCTTAAAAGGCAATAGCTGGGAACTCAATGAGAAGGGTTTTCTTTTCTGCTGTTTATTTGGTGAGGTTGACTCACTGTGTCCACACAGGCCCCAGGTCCTCAGAGAGGGGATGATACAACTACAGGATGCATCTCTGGTCAGATCCTTCAGGCAGCTCCTAAGGCCAAGACTGAGACTGTTCTTGTCAGCCTCTGGAGTTCCTGGAAGTACTAGCAATTTGTTCCTCCACCTGAGAAATTGCCTTGGATTTCTCAAGAAAAAAAATGCTTGTTTTCTTATCAATGTATTGGCATCTTTACCTGAAAATGAAATGTCCGAATTTGGTCCTGCGTAGTCCAAGACCTGAATCCCTTTCAGGAATCTCTAAACCTTTTGATGTTTGGGCCCCTTCCTATGACTAGGCTGTTCGCGGCTGCAGCAACAGGTGCCCTGAGACACCTCTGCAAACCGCTGATGCTGAGCAGTAATGAGAGAGCAGCTAGAAACATCTCCACATGCTGCTGTCATGTGCTTTGCAGGCCACAGTTAAACCACCGTCATTATGGTGAATTCTTCAGATGTTTGTACAGATGTGAGGGTGGGATTCATGTCATTTATCTTTCAACATCTACAAAGTAGATGTCTACAGCTGTGCTAATCACTCTAGGCTCCCTTTATAGTCAAGGAAGGGAAGTAAGTGCTTTTAGGGTGCAATTTGCCTGACCTATTATAGACATTTACTTTAGGATGACATGAATCACACCCAAGGTTCCTATGCATAGTCCCCCTAGGTTCTCGCTGACTATACTGACAGCCTGGGGTGACTAGCTTAAACGCACACTATACACACATTTATGTACCTCCGTTTAATTAGATGAGAACCACCTACTGCCTGTTACAAAGCTGGTTTTGAGTATAGGTGACGTAGGCAATTACTGCAGAAGTAGAGCAGACTGAAGCAGGCAGTGGAGCATCCGCTTTCCATGAGGTGGAAGAAGCATCTTTGTACACAGGAGAAGCCCTTGCACAGAAAGGTATGAGGACCAGTTACAAAAGCCACGTCTTCTTGTTCCCCATCTCTCTCCTTCTCCATGGAGAGGGAGCAGCAGGTCTCCTACAGCCCACAGCTGCTGCTCACGATAGAAACAGGACCTGACTCCCCACCCTGCACTCTTTACCTTCTCCGTCCTCTTTCCAACCCCTATGAGAGATGCAAAAATGAAAATAGAGGCTGTTGGGGTAGGCAGCAGCAGTATGTACTGTGGGAGGAGTTAACTGAGCCCAGAAGCAGTTTAGGGACACAGTAGGGTGCCCTAACTCCCAAAGAACTGAAGGACTTGGGTGACCTGGTTGGGGATGCACTGAAGGATCAGATGGAGATCCACCCATGCCTGCTCCAGAGGTGTGAAACGTCCCTGTGCCCCATTACCTGTTCCCAGCCCTTCTTTCACTCTCAGAGGCTCCTAAAACCTCTCTCTTACGGCCTCCACACTCACCTTCCCCTCTTTCCAAAACCCAGCTTCCACCTCTGAACCTGCTCTCCCCACCCTCTGACTCACCCTCAGATGCTTAGGTGGTCCCTTCTGGCCTTCTTTCCCCAAAGCCCCTCTCCATTTCATCGAAGTGTGAGGGTCCTGGAATATCAGATGGTGTGTGGTGGCACATGGTTGTCTGTGTTGGTTTTGGGTTTTATTTTCTGTATCCCATGCTTGTGTTTTATACATTTCAATGTATACTTTCCAAAGTATGAAACAGATTTTGGAAGTTTGGATGACCCTCTTCTAGGGGAACACTTTATGTGTATAGTTAGATATCCTACTGAATAAGAAATAGCCCTTGAAACAACTGCAGGAATTCAAGGGAAAACTTAGAAATTTCCTCAGGAGCCCAAAATGATGTCTAGAAATAGGTTTCTAATGAATTATTGCTATTATTTTTAATTTAAACTGCACCATGAAGGTTCATAATATTTAATATAGTGGTATTAATGAAGTCATGAGGGTTTAAAGATGTGAGTAGGGCAAGATATATATAGGAGGAAGAAATAGATTTTATTAGCCTGATTGATGTATTGGGAAAGCAGACAAGCTTTAGGCATGAGGTCTTTAGGTAAAGAGTAACACAAAGACTGTAACTCCCAAACTAAGTTAATAGACAGTATAAACTCCAAGGGGTTTGGAGTCAGAGTACACATTTTTAGGAGACGGCTACATGGATGTTTGTCATAGGAAGTTTTTAATAGGGACAAAAAATTGGTTTTGGTTCACCTCTAAGCTTTTAAAGCTTTGAGATGAATTAATTTTCCTGTATCTGGAATGTATTTTGTGTTTTTAAAATATTCCTGTCTGAACTGCACTAAAAGCAGAAATTGCAGTAAGATAATAATGTAAGTCAATAATGAATAAATACAATGTTTTGACTTGACAACTATTGCATATTTCAGTGCAGTTTTTATTACTGATATTTTTCCTATGGATATACTACCCTACATTTAATACTCAAGCTGTTCTGAACGCAAAAGAAAAATCATGTTAATAAAGTACCAAAGCAAAAACTCCCAGAATGCTATTGTAAAAAATTCAGTTCAAAAAAGATTTTTTTTCTGAACAAAAGAGTGAAATAAAGCAATTCATAATCATCTCTCATACCCACCTGCAGACCCAGCACAGACCCGCATACCACACACATGCCACATGGCTGCCTCATTCAGCCCCTCCCACTCTTCTTAATAGTCAGCTCCAGGTTTTTAATTATGGGACAATCCCTATGTCAGAGCTGCTGCTTCAAATCCCCCATCCTCTCTTGACTGTGTCCCCCTGCAGTGCCTTCTCCTGTGCAATTGGACATTTTGGTTTCACCAGGGCTTTTGTACTGCATAAGCAACTCCACTGAACTAGGAAACCTGTCCCTTTCCCCCTCTCTTATGCATATCTGTTTTTCTAAAGCCTAAATATTTGTTGCACATCATTAGCCCATTGCGAATCAATGACTGCAATTATCAGACCTTAGACATGTTGAAAGAATAAATAGCATTTTGTGTAAGGCTTGAGAACAAACATGCCTCCGTTTGCACCTATTGCTCATCTCGACAACTGGTGATAAAGAAAGGAAGTAGTCCATCTTGACATCCCTTCAATCAGGCTGCTCTATCACAAGACCCTTAAGCACTATACACACATAAAAAGAAAACTAATGGATTCAAGAACTTTTGAGTAAATGTGGGCCTGATCCTGAATCCTGAATTCATCACACATTCTAAGAAAGTTTTCAAAGGACTTGATAAATTTCTCTAAGATGCATGGCATAGGCCTGACCTTTACCTAGCCCCTTTCCCTTCCCTTGCACACATCACTTTGCTATGAGCTTTTCTGTCTGCCAGAGGCAGCCACTGCTCAAAAAGGAATATTCCATGAGGGAGGAGACACTGGGACCTTGCAGTCCCTCCTCACCCTTGATCTCAGAGACACTGGCCGTCAAAATGGTAAATGCTGCCCAGTGGCTTTGCTGGAAGAAGAGTTTGACCAACACCAAGACTTTTGGGGACCTTTTTCCCTCAGTAAGGGAAAGGAGGAAGAAAATAATATAAATAATGACAGTTATTTTTAGAGAGGTTTAAAATTTGAGCTGCACTTTCTGTCCAGAATTTGAGCTGCACTTTCTGATCCGGATGTAGCTGGGCATGTTATTAATACAAGGGAGGGCATAGTTGAAAAAAATTCTGCTAATAATCACAATAGTTATTTTCATTTAACATCCATAACAAAGAACAATATTCAAACCATTCATAATCAAATGTTGTCCCTGCCACATTCTCCTAGACCCTATCACCAGTTTGATATATATTTTCAGATGAGTCTGAGAAAAATATGTTTCGAAGGATCTGTTAAAAAGGGAACTGTTGTGCAACTTTGACTGTTGATATAGTCATAAAATATATATTTATACACAGTTTTATATGTACAAAATGAACCTCACAGCCTACAGTATCTCACTGGAGCTCAGATGCAGTGCATGACATATTATATTTGTGGAAATGGAATCTATAACCTAATGTATTCTTGCATCAAAGAATAATGTCTCATAAATAAATCATTACAGCCTGTCACATCTATGGTTTCACACCATAGTGTATAAAATTATGTATTTTGAGATATGGAAGAAAGTGATTATCTAATGTTTCAACAAAAATTTATCCTGTGCTAATGCATGTGCTGTCTTGGAGGTGTTATTGCCTTACCACTGTTCATTGTAGACTAATCCACAATATCAAATAAATGACAGCATTTCTGGTTTCAAAAACTGGTGCAATTTGTGTGCGGCTTTTCTCTTTCAGTAATTAAGAAATCAAATAAGCCTGAGTGAAACTATTTAAGAGGTTCTAGATATAATTAGAACACCTCATTCTCTCATAACTAATTCCTAATTAAAGTAATTTGTCTTTTTGCCCTCCTTTTCAAGGGTGAAGAGCAAGTGGTGATGAATGCTCAAAATCAGTAAAAGTGAAAATTGCAGCGTGTTGATTTGTGGTGATTGAGCACGTTCCAGTTTTTAACAGCTACCTTCAACTGAAATGGTAAATGAATCTCCAGCCTCTGTTTACATTGCGTATGTCTTATCTGGAGCTTGACAAACAGTAGAATTTTTCATATAAAATAGCTACCACAGTCCAGAAAGTCTGAATAGAAAAAAAGCTGCTTTTTGTAAGAATAGCACATTTCAAGGAGGGAGGGGAAGAAAAGACAGAGAGTGCTCAGGAGAGATAAAAAGTCTGAAATTTGCTCCATAGGGTCAAAATTGTCCTTTTAAAATTTTATTTGCAGCTGTTCCCAGATGATGATGGATTTATCATATGAACCAGGGATTAGTAAACAATGTGTACCCTATAAAGAGCAAAACAAGTCCTTGCTCATCACTGCACTTAATTGCAGTGGTTATATCAAAGCCATATAAAATTTAATCATCAACCACAAGTAAGACTTTGCTTTACGTGTATGCTTGCTTCCCTGTTTTTCCACCTGTTTAAATGAAAGATTCTTGGAATATCACAATATGTAAATATTGTTTATGATGCAAAAATATGCTCTTTCATCTCCTCGCTGCTTTGATGTCGTGATATATAAAGCTTTTAGTGCCACCACCTACCTGACACACAAAGGTCTTATCTGATTCATAAACATGTGTGCCCAGTGCAAACAGGCTGTATCCAATAGACTATTTTACTTTTCCTTGTAATGTTTTTTTAACAGACAGAAAGAGAAAGAAAGTGTAAATGACAGAATCACTCAGGTGAAAAAAATATTTTAAGCATCAGGCAAAGATAAGCCTATTAGGATAGAATAAAAAGATGTAGGTCAAAACTGATCCTAAGAGGTTAGTTATATATATAGGTATCGCGTAAAATGTGTTTTAAAAGCTGAAACTTTTTTTTAAGAGTTTTGATCCAAGTGGGAAATAAGCAGCAAGATCAGATGACCTCCTAAGAAATACAAATATCCCTAATTAGCAAGAGAAGAAAGAGAAATGCAGGAAGTAAGGTCAAAGCTGGAAACAGGACAGATGAAGCTAGGAAGGGAGTGAGGTGTAGGCAATATTTAAAAATTGTGGTTCATTGGTAAAAATTTTAAAGGAAAGAGTGCTGCTTATTATATAGCATAGAGTTTAATATATGATATGTCCTATAAATAGCTATTTTTACATCAGTCCATCTCTAATAAAACACTGGATTGGAGCCTCAGTCTGACAGAGCTTGAATTCCGGGGAGGTGCTGTCTTCAGCTGAAAACGTGACACACACTTTGGGAGAGGGCTGTCTGCTTGCCAACAAAGGCCCTCGGGGCTTTTTAGGGCAAGTTCAGTTTCCAGATTCTCAGGGATCCCCGAGGCTGTCCTTGCTGTGCACGTGGAATGACCAGGACTCATGGCTCATGCACTGACGGCTATGGCAGACTAGCACAGCTCAGGGTGGCCACAACCACCTGAAAGCAGAATTTGGCCTTTTAATGTCAGATAAACTGCCACTGCTGCAAGAACTTCAAGGTGTAATGCTGCTTCTTTTTCTTTTTTTTCTTTCCCCCATTTTGTTTTCAAGTTCCCAAGAGCACCCTGGGAAATCCTTTCGTGTTCTTTATTTCCATCTAAGCCCTGGGTTGCTTTGAACAGCAGAGGTAATTGTATGGGTGAACTTCAGAGATTTGAAGGGATCAAACTTGAAAGCCTTTGACTGAAAGTGCAAGCTCCAACTGGAATCCTGTCAGGTGCTACTAGATGGGAAGTGGCGGGATACTGCAGCAGAAGGAATCCCTGCAGCGCGGACAACCTGAACGTACAGCTCCCTAGCACAGCCTCAGAGGCCAGCAAGAGCATAACTCTGCATTTGCAGCCTCGCAATAGCACTATAAGTCTTTCCCATCTGTAAATTCATGCATAGGATTATGTGACTTGACTAAGGGCATCTAAGGGAGTCTGTGGCAGAGGATGAAGAACCCCTCCCTAAGTCTTTTTTTCAGTATGCTCTGATAGGCTTTCTCTGACCATCAGAGCAGAGCAGCCAAAGGGATATGAGTTGCAGGTCCACATCTTTTTTGAAAGCTATATGTTCCTTTGGGTAGAAAATCCTAAGGGATTCAATAAAAAAAAGAAACAAGAAGGAACCAATATATATTTAATAGAAGTCTGTAGACAATTTCAGAAACCAATAGAATTTAAGAAAAGAGAACTTAAGAAAGTAGGTTGTTGCAATGCACAAATTTTGCAATAGGTTATACATTTTTCAAATTTTACATGACAGCCAAAACACTCCAGATGTGTTACCTTCTTCTGCCAGGTTTCCTAGAGCTTCCCTTCAAGCCCAGGTGAATCTCCTTATGTTTGAAGGCAGGGCTGGGTCTGTTCTGTTTCCATTTTCCACACCCTTCTCATGTGGTATCTCACTATCATCACTGCTGCAATCCAGGAATACAGGAAACACGAGGAAACATTAGAGCTTGTTGGATTTTTCGGATTTTGAATGCATTTTTGTCACTGTTCCTTTGGAAAAGAAGCAGGAAAAAGAAGTAATGAGAGAATTGTTTTCCCCACTGGATTTCAAACAACTGCAGCTCTAAAAAGAAATGAAAATTATATTTATTGTCTCTTCAGTTAAAATATTTGTCTTGGCCAAGAAAAATCTATCTCAGTAATCGCATACTGTGTCAACACCATCTGTCTTACTGTGACAATAGATATTACAATGGATAGATGGTTTATTTCCTGTAGTAAAAAGTCTGAGAGAAGTCTTTTTTATTGTATTTTATTCTGTTTTGTCCTATCATAAGGCTACTTGTTTACAGAATTATGTTTCATTTCAATAATATCAGTTAATGTTCCCTCTCTTCACACTGGAGACTATTTCAGCTTCTGAATTAGGGTCTACTGATGCCTGGTAACCTCTCTGCTGAGAACACAACATGATAGAGATGCTGGTGATCTTTTTTGTTCTGTGTTTTTTTGCTTCTTAACTGGTGGGTGAAAATCACTTCCCTGCTCAATTTATTGAACTTTACCATGGTTCTTGGTGCTCTCAGTCTGTCAGTTTATGCCTAAGAGGCAGAGGGGTGAATGCAAACACCCCTAACTGATTCAGACCAAATTCATGTCAGTTCTTCCACTTCCAGCCCTCTTGCATGGGAAGATCCTTTGGTCCTTTCTCCCTTAATATTCAACAAGTAGTATATGGCTTTGGGGGAACCAGCTGAAGACCAGTATTTCTTGCTAACACTTGCTGCCATTCATATTTCTTCCAACTTACCTATTTCAGCCACTGTGTGTGATGAAGATGTGTAAAACCTTGGTCAGCACAGTTGGGTTCTTGTACTATGGTAGGAAACATCAAAGCAAACTCTCCTCTAACCATCCTGAGTGCTGCTGAGATAGGTGGAGCTGCAGCCTTGGAAACAAAAAGTTCAAGGACTGCCATCCCTCAGCTTTCTCCATATCAGGTTCTTGGTGGCTTAACAGCTGGGATAGCTCAGTCTGTGTGAGTCTGGTAGGAAAAGGGAAACTAGTCAAAGTACATTTTTATGCTCTGTAACTGTACTTAATTTCCAGCTCTCAGACAAAGTGCAATCTTCCATCTCATGGCTCATTTTTAAGGAGCGTAGGCTAGCTGGATTGCCGTGATAATGATAGTAGCATCCTCTTGCTATTTACCTCAGGAACTATTCGCTCCCCTTCATCTGCATCTGGGTGTTGTGTAGGGACGATGCCCCATCTTGGTTTGTACGATTGACCCATCTTGGTTTGTGGTGTGAGTTATGGATGGTTCCTACCTGAGCATGTCTGGTGCCAGAAAGGCAAGCTCTGCAGGCTGAGAAATACTTTTCTAGCCAGGACAAAATGAGACCTATTCAGACTACTCACTTTCCTGATATAATTAACCATATAATTATGGAATTAAGACGCTTTGCAAAGCACGCATTATTATTAATGATAATTTGTACTACAGCAGTGCCTAGAGGAAGGGATACCTTGTATAAGGTACATAGAAAAAATATACTTACCTGAAGTTCAGTTTCAGATTCAGCTACAATTTGGCTCAGCTAGACAGGCAAAGACTAGGAGAAAGGAACAGAAAGCACTAGAACAATGGTGTGAAGTCAGGCTTTGAAAAGAGAAAGGAATTGCTCAGGATCACAGAAACTGATCTACAGTAGAACCAGAAGTTGTACATGCATGTCCTTAATTGTATCGTGATGTACTAATCACAATATTGCCTGTCCTCCCCTGCGGTCATTGTGCTGTGTAAAATAATTCTCAGTTGCTGACCACACAGACAGCACACTGACCCATCATGTTCTGGGGAAAACCTGCCACGCAGAAAAGAAATGTTCAGACATCTAAAGAACAGTAAAAACAAAGCCTTTATGCCCTTTTATCCTGCCAAGACTGAAACAGTAACTTATTTTCTATATTTTTTGAATTTTACTGACATTAGCTATTGTCACTGCTAATGTCAACGTACTAAGATGCCTTGGTGCCAACAGCACAGCCAGGACTGGTATTGCAAAGAAACTAATGATGTGCTGCAGTCTCAAAGGGATCAGTGCTGTCAGGCACTTGTGAAGGACAAGGAATAATTTGTACTCTGCATTCGAGCCTTTCATTCGCTTGCAAAAGGCTGCCTAACTGGAATGAGATGCACACCATGAGCTCAACACTTCTTTCAAATTCCAAACATACTTCACTAACTCCACTTATTATGAAAATCATGATTTTTATCACTCAAGAGCACTAACAAATCAACAGAGAAGAATGTAAGAAAGTTCTACTGCTGAGATCCTGGCCCTGTTGTTCATAGGAAGTTGAAACGAAACTATTCTAAGCAGAGCAGAGATGCTTAGCAGTCCTTGTATGCTCATAAAGAAAATATATTTTGTTTGTCATTTAGATCAAAAAAGCAGGTCAATTTTGATTGATTTTTGAGATATAACATTAATCTCTGCCTTTTCACCTAATTGTTGGGACCACTGGGTGCTACATTACTAGTGGGAAATGGCAGGAATTTTACATTATTAAATCTTTATCTTGACTGCCTTTGGTATATCCATCTGTAATAAAACACACTGCTCTGCAGCTGGCAACTAAATTACGGGCACACAAACAGCATGGGAAAGAGAAACTGAAGCCTTCTCCACAAGATATGAAGAAAGGACACCTGACCTGCAAACAAAATACTGAAATGGTTAGTCCATGGTCTTCATTAAATTGCTTATTGTGGTGGTTGAGAGTGGCGTGGTGCTTAGCACAGCACCAAACCTCAGGCAAAGAATGTACAGTTTATATTAGCTTCTCTCCAGGGCTATGGACCCAGTTCCTGGGGATTGAATGAAGAAAAGGAGCATGGCTTTTATGCTATATGTGCACAGCCAACAGTGTGAATATAGTTCTTGCATCTTTGCTAAATGCAGGTGAACCGAAGTCTAATGTCTGTGAATATCTGTTTTTGCAATCTGCTCCTTGACATCTTAGGCTGAAATGCCACAAGAGTTTGTAATTCCATTTTAGATGGTCTAAAATCTGACACCCCCCC
>JANZLQ010000078.1:35735197-35813467 GCA_026212715.1 Elanus axillaris
CCCCCCCGCATATTTTTATTTTATACACTGCAGTAACCTCTAAAGCTTCAGTCATGGCTGGACTCATTTTCAAACTCCTTCTCCCAAACCATGGGCCAGGCTGTAATCTGTCCACCCTGCAGATGTGCAGAGAGAAGCAAGAAGGGCATTGCCAGGCATAGCAAAAGTCTTTGTTCCCTGTTGTGAAAGAGTTGCTCTCTCCATGCTCTTTCATGGCCCTGTGCTCTGCCCAGCTGAGTTGGGTAGGTGTTGTGCAGCTGGTGAACAGAGAGCTGAAAACTTTCCTCTTGGTCTTCTTAAAATGCAGTGATTTTTCCTTCTTCAGTTATCTGGGTTCTGGAGGGATGAACGATGGTGTCCATGGAAAACACTGCATGAGATGAAGGTAAGAAAAGAAATCTGACAAAATGGGAAAGCAGCCAAGCTTTAGAAAAAACAATTTCTATGAAACAATTAAATGGAGAGGGGACAAATATAAAAATAATTTTGACTCTTGCTCCATACCTCCAGTTTTCTTTCTGGAAAAGGGCAACTGATAGAGACATTACCTTCAAATTCTGAACATTGAGCATAGTCACCATTCACACACTCCTTACCATGAAGGAACCTGTAGGAAGAGATATAATAACTTAGCATCTAACTAAGGGGAATGAACAAAACCAATTCTATAGTCTGTGTTTTCCTTTCACCTAACAAGTTTATCTGTTTTTCATATTTTAATATGAAAATATTCATGCTTTTCAGGTATGATGCTTTTCAGTGGCTCTGATTTTTATGTTCAGTTCATATGGACCTGGTATCCCCCAATCCCAGCAGCACTCAGTTTTTCTTTAGTACACCTGATATGTTGACACATTTGCACCCATACTGGGATTCTATTTTAAATTCCATTTTCCATTGAAATAATGTCATTGGATTGTACCTTTGCAGGTGATGGGGTCACCAAAAAAAAAAATTTTTTTTGTTAGATTAATGATCTAATGTTGCTCTGCCATAGGAAGGTTTGAGGGCTTTCAGAGACATGAATCAACTTAGTCTTTTGAAAACTACAATATTATTTTTACTGCACACCTTACTGGGATAGCAGTGGAAGGTGTGTTTTCAGAAGACATATTTGTACACCTAACTTCCATTCTCATTTTTCATCACCACAGACAAGTTCGCAATAACTGTGCTTGCTTATCACTGGTGAAAGAAATCATCATTGTTGTGCTCAGCACGAGTGGCTGCTCAGTCCTAGTCAATGTCAGCGCAGAGGTGTGTATATTTTTGCACAGATAGAAGTACATAATTTTAAAGAGGGTCATTTAACTTAGCCTATAGAGAGGATATAACTTCTAATGCTCTTTGTTGACTTTCTCTGCCCAAGGACAGCAGAGCAAAAATGGGTGTTAGTTTCTTCACTAGGGCAGTGTTGGGTCTTTGAAAAGTTTTGCCCTGTGCGATCACTTTGGTTGCTTTTAATGCTTTTTATTTGATTTGTGAGGCATTTGGAAAGCCTTGGCAGGTGGGCCGCATATAAATAAAACAGATTCTTATTTTAAAACTATTTGGAATAGGAGAGAGTAGTTGGTGACTGAGTATTTGCAGGGAATGAATTTTCCTCTTTGAAACTCTTTACTTATGTGCTACTGCATTTAACCTGCACCTCTGCCAACTTTGTGGCAACACAGGACCTGCCCAGGGTGCGTTATCGCAGCGGTGACGGGGACACACCGGATAACGGCGCAGGTGCACACGCTGCTTGTGGCAGCCACTCCCCCGGAGCTGCAGCGCTCCAGCCAGAAATGCTACTTTTGCTGAGATCAATAAATCATGTCAGCCTCTTAAATGCAGTTTTTCAAAAGGGTGAAGTCATGATTTGTGTTCTGGATATTTATCTTGCTCTTCCTGATGCTTTTCCAAAACCTCTGCTTCAAGGGGAGTAGAAGGTGGCAAATGATTTTTGCCATAATTAGAACTAATTGACTGCTAAAGCTGTTTTGGACTTCTGTTAGGTCCAATCCTGCACTGCTCAGAATTAGTGAGACTGAGTCTTACCTCAGTGACACCAATATAAATCAGAATAACTGTGCTGGTTTTCACAGCTGACTCTGACCTGTGTGACAGGCGTGCCGCAGACTGAGCTGGAAACAGAGTTAAGCCGTAGCGAGCTGATGCTGGAAGGAGTTGAATACCTACGCCTTGTCATGACTGCAACAGAGTGTGAACTCTCAGCACCTTTGAGGCTCAGGCCCTGCAGGACGGCTGGTGATTTCCTATCCCGAACCCTGGGGTTAGAGAAGCAAAGCAAAGTGACAGAGATGGGAAGAGGATCTGATGCCCAGGCTGTTTCCTTAGCCCCTGTGGACGGACCAACATCCAGGAGGTGATGAGGACTTCTGAGTCCAGTCCTCAAGCCAATGGTAGCCAGTGCTTCTCGAGAAGTGGGATGGTGGCCTCTGTGCTCCTCTGCGACCGAACAGCCAACGTGAGCTTTGAACGCACCCTCTGTGCTCTGCAAAGCGGCAGTGTGGCCTCTGCCGTCCCCCAGGCTGGGCTGAAAGCTCTGAAGTTTGCAGAGAAACATGCTGCATCAGGCACAACTGGGCTGGCCCCACATAAAGTCAATACTTGTATGAAAACAAATAAAATCTTAGAGTACGAGGCAGAGGCTAAAGAATGCCTTCACCTCTTTCCTTCAAGCAACTATTTTGTTAACTTGAAAGACTGCATGGGCGATCTTACTCCATTCTTTTTCTACAGGTCAAATACTTGTCATAGGAGACACCCTAGTTAATATTAAACTAAAAATTAATAGATTAGATAACTATTACATGCTTTTAGTGCCAATTAATTTAATAGCGCTTTTTTTTTTTTAACAAGGTAGGTGAATATAGAAGCACAGTTTACTGTGCCTGTGTGAGCTCTCGGATAGGTCTTTTGTGTTACAGTTACCACCAACTGATTGGGCTGACACGTGTAATCCCCTTTGGATCGCCCTGTGATATGATGTCAGTAAGAAGTCCTTCAAACAGGGCTATTAAAAAGCACATTAAACATGTCCTTATTGTAAGCTTTATGCTAGCTTATGTTAGAATAACAGTGATACAGTGGTATTTGTTTGAAAATGAAAGGATTATATGGTCTTTGTAAAATGAGGAATTTAGTATTGGGGAGGGGCAGTGGGATGGTGATTTATTTTTTGTTTATGTTCCTCTGAATCCTTTGATATGTCAACTTCTGTCACTAACCATTAGGCCACTTGTAATTTCTTGTATCAAGGAAGATGAAATACATACCGCCACAAATAATTTATGTCAAACATTGAAAGGCATAGATGCAATGCTTATTGTGAGATTATAATTAGAATTGAATTGGGGTCTTCCGAAATCCATACGTAATTTATTGTTAAAGAGCAGGCATGAATCATTGTAGCCTTTAATTGTCATGTGGATGCGCTTTGCTTTCAGCTTGTGCTGGAAACAAATTGCAAAAAAGAGTGATATGTCAGAAGAGAGGTTTCACCATGATCCTTGGTACTTATTAATATTGCTTCAAGAGTGCCATGCGTTCTCTTGGGTCAGATTCTGGTGTGGAAGTGAAAGGGATGCTTTAAAACTTGTGTTGCTTTTCCTGAAGAAGAAAAACACAAAGAGTAGTAGCATACACACAAACACACACATATATATATACACACACACACCCCCACAAGTATGGGATGAGTTGACAAGATTTGTAGTATTTACAAAACTGCACAAGAAAGAACAGCAGAGGATTTTACAGCATGACGTAATAGTTCCAATTCTGAAATGAAATGAAGCCATTCTGGAGATTTTTTTGTAACACATCATTCCTCATCATTCCTCTTTGCTCTGCTCTCTTTTACCATATAATGCCAAGGTAACACTCCAAAAAGGTTAATCAACTGCTGGGCATGTGTTACACAGACGTGCTTTGTTAACTCATGCTTCTTCGCACAGAGAAAAATTTCATTGTTAGCCTGAATCTAGTTGTAGAATACGTTCTTCAGAAAATCAAAGCTACCAGAAAATTGATATAAATTATTTGCAGGGTCTGGTTTTCCTTCTGCTTTAATATCATGTAATCAAAGGACAGATTACTCAAAATTACTCATCTTGAGTACTTCAGTGTAGTCATCACAGCACTCCTCTGTGACTACTTCACAGTTTCTCATAATGGAAGAATTAGGGGGTACGCAGTGAAACTATGAAGCACCAGCTTAAGACATAAAAAAAGAAGGGTTTTCATTGTAGGAAGCATGATTAAATTTTGGTACATCTTGGCTCTGAAAGTTGCTGAAGCCAAAAGTATAAATTATAAGAGAATTTAATAAATTCAAGAAGAATAGATTCTCTGCTGACTGTTAAGCATGACAGCCTTGATACAATCACCATTTCAAGGAGACCATAACCCAGAATGACTAGGAGGACAAATTATGCTAGGGAAGAACTCTGTATTTGACCTATCTGTTCAATCTTTCCCTCTGGCCACCATCAGACACAGGATACCGGGCTAGACTGGTTTGGTACTGTATGGCTACTCTTACATGCCACTTGATAGAACAGAACACTCATAAAGATTTGTCATTAAGAATAATGAAGTGTGTCTTTCTGTGCTTACTAGTAATAATAAAATACCACATCATCATATAATGATTGGTATGTTACATAACACTATGTATTACCTAAATGCTATGCTTTAAGTGCATTCTGTTCTTATGCTCCTCTGCTCTGAGCACACTCTTGACATGAATATAGTAAATGGGGACTGTCTGGAGATTGGCTTTGGAAGTGAAATCTGGTGTGGATTTGAGGCAAATGCTCTGATTGCTGCAAGGTACTCATCACTGTTGGAGCTGACAGAGTGGTTTTGTTATGTGCCATCTAGATTCCCTTCAAAGATGAACCTGGAAGCTCCAACCTGTGCCTCCAACATGCACTGACCCCCAGTGAGGACATAAAGGTCCAAACCAATGACTGATCTTTCAGATGGCTTCAAACCACCTGTGTGGCAGAGTTCACATCAGAGGATCAGGCTATACCTTCTTCAAGGCAAAATTACCAGACCACATATATGGCAGAGACAGAGGGACCCAGCCCTAATTGCTATCATATACTGATATTTATATTAAATTATTTGCTAAATCACACATAGCTGGACAAGCTCATGCCTTAATCCAAAAATTGGACTGCAAGAACATTGCACTGCTACTACCTAAAGATGCAAGTGATTGAAAGCAGCAGCCACCTAAAGTTCTGCTTCTGGGTATATCAGAAGTGTCCTGATCCTAACAATGACATGCAGCAACACACCTGATTTATTCATGAGTACAAGTCCACCCTCACAGCAAAGCTCACCCCTGGAAGGCAGCTTCTGAACATGCCCGATTCATGGAAATTCATGCAAGGCACACCACACCTAAAGGAAGAAGTAGCGCTAACCTTCTTACTCTAAATCTTGAGGGCTGAGAGGCTCTCTTAGAGTGTGAAAAAATATGAGGTGCAAATTACTCTTTTAAGGCATAAGTCCCTGCAGAGTCATAAAGCTGAAATGTTGAAAGAGGAACCAGAAACAGCAGTCGAGAGGAAATTCTGGAGGTCTCTCATCCAGACTCCACAAGAAGTGGGACTGTTGCCAGCTGGGGATGAGTTCAGCCATGGCTTTAATAGAGTCCTAAAAACCTCTGAGGACAGTTTCCACAACCTCTCCAGGCACCTGTTCCCATGCTGCACCCCCCTCAAGTGCACTTTTTTCCTAGTGTCCAACCTGAACATGCCAAGCTGCAGTCTCTGGCCATTGCTCCTTGTTACATTGTCCAGCACCACTGAGAGAAGTTTGGCTCTGTCATTTTTGTAACTCTCTGTCAAGTAGATGTCGACTGCTATTATATTGCCCCTTATCCTCTGTGCCAGACTAAACAAACCCAGCTCCTTTAGCCTCTCCCTCTGAGTCATGCGCTCTTGGCCCTTGACAATGTTGTAAGCCTTCTGCTCAGCTTTCTTCAGGCTTTCCACCTCTTTTCTGAACTGACCCTAAGCTCATGCTTCTATACCAATGTGCACACAGTGCTGTCCTGAGCATGGTCATGGAGTATTGCATGCTTTTTGCACAGGGCTGTGCCATGCGAGAGCAATTCATCATTGTTAATTTGGAAACCTGTGTTTACTAGAGATTAAAAGAGCAAAAATTAGAGCTTGGAAAAGTATTTATCTAAATCCAAAAGGAAACTGCAGGCTGCAATATTTAAGAGTGTTGACAGTGGTGAAAATAAAGCTGACTTTTCCTGCCCTTGGTAAAATGTGTTGCTATGGTGCATAATGCTAAGGAGTCACCTTGTGTATCACAGGCTTTATGTCCATAATACTTTATGATTTTACTCTTTAAAACACTTACCTTTTGGCAGTGTACCTAACCTACACCAGTAGCTGTTATTCCAAGAGCTGACACATTTGCTGACTTAGCCAACAGTTGCATGACACTGATGAACTACAAAAAGGCAAAATAAGCACCTGTGGTTGCTGCTCTGTTTCAGTCTTGGCAACTCCATGCATTGGGATCCTTCACTGGCACTTGTAGGTGGTATGACGAAGCTGTCCTCATGCCATTATACTGAAGCAGCTTATGGAGGTTTACTCACTGATGTATTAGGGTTTGCTCTTGAACATGTGCTATTTGTAGCAGAACCTGATGTGGTTTTTTCTGTGATTAACTAGCAGGTCAGAGTAGGCGTTCATTGTCCTGTAGCTATTTGTAGTGGAAATAGTCTATGAAAAGTTACTCTGGGTCAATAAGTATCTTCACCATTCTTACGTCTGCTTCACAGACACAATAACTTTATCCTAATGTAATAAAGTCCCTGTTGGAAAACAATTCTCACTACATAAATAGGTTGAATGAAGTGGTGAAGATCTTCCCCATCCCACCCCTTTACTGTCCTGTGTGTCAACAGCCACTTAAGTTGTCTGTAGCAAAAGGTGTAACTTACCTTTCCGCAAGCAGAAAGAAATCTCTGTGCCCATGCTGCAACAGCAGCCCATGTCACCAGAGTGTGCATCTGTAACTAAAAGTAAGACTTTTTGGGAGAACGAGATGATGGCTCAAATGCCTACAGAGGGTTAGTCACCATCACTCTTCTTTCAAAAAGGTGAGGGCCTGATAACAAAGGTGAGAAAGGGACATCTTTTACAAACAGAAGGTGAGACCGGTCACCAGCAGATGCCCAAACTGTCGTTAGCACAGAGAAACAAAACTTTGTCCCTTGAAAAAGCCCCATGGCTCTGAAAGCTGTGTTGCCCTGTGCTGCCTGTGTGTGATTCATGTGGGAATGAACCCTCCGCGTCTGCCCAGGGTGAGGCAGAGGTCTGCAGAGATGCACGGAGCTGCCCCAGCTCCCACCACAGCCGGCGGGAGCACGGGTTGCTCGGCCCCTCCTGGGCTTGGGCCTGCGGGAAGGGGTGAAACATGGCTCCTTCCAGCCAAGACAGCCCGCACGGAAGAAAGGGTGCTCTGAGGGAGGCAATTAATCTCCCTGATTTAATGAAGACTGGGGAAAACAACAACAACAAAAAGGATAAACCCTTAATAAAGAGAACCGGAAATTGCTTGTAGACAGTACGGGAGCGATTCAGGTGCCAAAACATAAGCATGTAGCGTCATTTCCCATGCCTGAGGCCACCTGAGACGTCCACACAGGACTGGCAGGTATGACACATGATCTGTGAAAGACCCACTCCCTTCTGGAGCAGCAGCTGGGGGCCAGATGTGATACCCTAAGGCATCAAAAATGGCACTAGACACATATGTTTAGGCAGCTGAATCCCACCCTGTGCTTCCAGACTTGTGATGAATAAACCTCTTTTTAATTGTCTCGGACTCAAATCCCGGGTTCTTGAGGTGCTTTCCCTAGGGCTCAGCGGTGTGCGGTAGCAGCAGATTTCATTGGTTTAACTTGGATAGAGTTGTTACAGTCCTTTGTTATGTATTTTTAAAATTGGTTTTAGGCTATAAAATCATGAAGCAGTTTCTGCTTTCATAGGCTGCACGCATAATCCAGGTGAGACCAAAGGTTTTTCCTCACCACAAGATGTTGATGTGATTACTCCAAATCCTGTCTCCTTTGAATACCTATTCTGTCACAGCTCCCCATTAGGGGCCTGCTGTCAAATAGCCAGATTTGATCTGAATGATATTGGAGAACA
Organism: Elanus axillaris; assembly: GCA_026212715.1. Lineage (NCBI taxonomy): Eukaryota > Metazoa > Chordata > Aves > Accipitriformes > Accipitridae > Elanus > Elanus axillaris. Next base: position 35,743,399 of record JANZLQ010000078.1, read on the forward strand.
TATCCCTGCTGCAGTTGTTCTCTCAGATAGTTAAACAGAAGCTAAGAGCTCGTAGGAATATTCTCATTTTTCATTGAACTGCGCAGCTCTTTATATCCCTATTCAATTTGCTGGGATGTTTGGTGAGGACGAAATTTGGCTACTGCGTACACCATGCAGGGGAAAGAAGAGGGAGGAACTGGATTACTAGTATGCGTTAGCCTGATGCTGTGAGGAGGGAAACATTGCTCCCATTTGGATTTTTGTGGTACATTTTATGGAAAGGTTGTAAAGAATCCACCAGAAAATGAGAGTTTTCCAGGAAGGGCATGTTGTCACCCCATACCTCTGAAGGTGGAGGTTCTGGCTCTCTTCCAATGTTATTGCACACTGCTGACAGCTCCTGAAAATACAAGCTCTGGGGGTGAGACAGGCACTAAAATATTTACCTGTTTTCCTAGCCTGATACATGATTATATATGTAGACAGATAGAAAGTGATACTATTAATTTTTTTAATTCTTGCTGGGTCACCTTCTTTAATGATAACTTAAAGAAAAGCTGAATGGGGGTAATTCATGACATGGTGTTGGCTGTTATACCATGCTTGATCCTTGTCTCAGCATTGAGAAGGAATGTCAGGAAGATGAGCTGGGACTGGAGAAGCAAGAAGGGGACAGGGATGGAAGAAGAATTAGAGAAAAACCGTTGAGGTTCAAAGGACAGATCTCAGCTGCCTACTAGTGATAGACACGGAGAGATGGATACATTTGCCATATGCTGTGCTGCATTGCAGGAAAAAACTAATCAACACACTTGAGTTTTGGAATCTAATTTCTGGTAAGTGTGTACAACAGTCAGGGGGTATGAGGGAGCTGAAACACGTACAATGCCCTCACTGTCCACTTTTCCCTTTTCCCTGCAGCTCAATTTATCTTTCTGATGAGCACAGTCTGAACTGTGGGTTGTGCATGGGGTTAAATCTCAAGGTTGTTGCAAGTGAAATACCTATCATAGCTGTTAATACCTGCTGTCGAGAGGCTTTAGAAAGAGGAGCAGACAACCACCTAATATGTCCTCAGAAATATTTGCAAGCAGTTTAGGAGTGCTTTAGCTTAACTTATTAAACATATGAAAATAGAAGGCAGTAAATGTATTGATGCCCTTTCAAAATGTTTATAAGTTGCTGCATTCTTCCATATATATTCCCCTCTGATTTTATTGCAGAGGTTGTTCACACATCTTGCTAGGTTTCTCCAAAGCCTAAGGAAAATGAAATCCAGATGCCACCAAGCTTCTTCAAGGAAGCCATGGTTCAGGAGCCCTTGTAGACAGCTGCAGTTGCAGTGGCTGAGCCCACAACTAATGACCCCCTTGGTTTGAGTGAAACAGGGAATGTGAAGTTTAACATGGTGTTGGCACTCAGACACAGTCTTCACAGCAGACATATGTCTAACTGCTTTGTTACTTAGGCACTGAATTGAAGGACTGCCTCCAACTCCTATTTATAACCATTCTTCTGAGCGCTTTGATGGGCTCAGCTCTCAAGGCAGGCAATGTATGGTGACTGCAAGATTGCTTGTCCTCATTGAGCTATGACAGTAAAACACCAGAAAGAATTACAGCACATGTTCCCTTCACACCATACTCCTCTCTCTAGTGATCTGTAGATCTAATGAAGAACAAGCTGTGATTTCATGACTGCTTTAAACAAAACTCTGTGCAGGCTGTTGCTGAAAGCTGCAGGTTTGTCTTTTCCTTCCTCCAAAGATGAGTTCCTGCTGCCTCCATTGTGCCCATATTCATGCAAACCCCAGTGAGGGTTGGACATTACCCTTCTCTCCCAATTGATTTTAGGGAACTCGTCTGTCTCATCACTTGGCTGCATGGGTGCTGGTCCTGGCACTATGGGAGCACTCAGCAGGAGGGAGGTGGCAGAGGAAGGAAGGAAGCCTCTTGTGACAGCAGCCTCCAATTATATCTGCTTGAAACAACCTCAACCCTCCAGCCTCAGCTGCTTTGCTCCACGTGTCATGCACCCTAACTAAAACCTGTGTTTCTCCTCTAGTTCTTCTCACTTTCTCTGGTTTCCAGAATTGTTTTTATAACAACAAAATGCTGCAATAAAAGCCTAAGGGCTACGCATTTAAACACAAATGTGCTCTGAATTTGTGCATGTGCCTTTTGATGTTCCACTTCTCAGTTTGCTTTTACACACAGCATTAAGGAGCTGCAGGGAAATCCTCTTGGTTGCATGACTTGGGTTAGTTATTCTGTTGCCCTCTGTGAACTTGGCATCTGATCCTATGTGACTCTGATCCCACGCACTCTCTGCCTCTCTGTCTGGTACTGCACAGCCGATATTTTGCACTCAAAATAAGGAGAGTGGAAACAATCAGGCCACTCAATTCTGTGGCATGTTCAACCTCACCTTCATTTCATCCTTTGTGATGCCATTCCAGTCCTGGTTGGTGGCTACAGAACATGAGCGGTCTGGATGAAATCACCTGCTCAGGACTGGCACTTTGAACTGGGAGGCTAAACCGAGAAAAGTGCCTCTAAGCTCTCACTATTATCCACTATCTGTAACACTATTTTGGGGTTGCTGGAAACCCAGCAGAGCAGCTATGATACTTCTATGGCTTCTCACTTACTTGAACTTTTCTTTTACCAGACCTATTAGTAGACTGGAGTTTCAGTGGGTTTAATTGCTTGACCTTTTGGCACATTATCTGCAGAGCTGATCTTTACGAACACACAGGAAGGGAATGTCAGCTCTATGAATATTCTGAAATTACTCTGCTTTATTCGCTCTTCATTAAGATTTTACCTGCTCCTGATTAAACCCAGTACAACCAAAAGAACATTAGGCTCATTATAACTGAAAAGTTTTAGGTGTGGGCTTTCTGAACAAGTTCTTTTTTGTTGTTGTCGTTTCTTTAGTGATTTTCTATTTTTTCCCAACACGAATGAGCACCAGTACAATAATAGAGACTGCTAAATTTCACCCTTAAGTTCTAAAATCTGCCAGCAGCAATGCCCTGTGTACACTGCCTAAGGGGATATTCTTCCTGAAAACTGTCTTATTGACAGCAGGTCTATTAATAGTTCCATAAGCACAGGGAGGGCTGGTTCAGAGCACGTGTAACTTTGAGATCAGCCATTGAGGAGAGTGGTGCAAGCTGGCTTTTCTTCCTAAGATGATGAGTGCCTTAACAGCAGCCAGGAGTGCCATTGTCACACCATCCATCAACTGCCTTCCGTCCCTCTTAGCTGAACCCATGAATTAAGCAACTGTGGTTAAAAAGCAATAAAATTAAAAGTTGTAATGGGGAGTCATTGACAAAAGGGTTACAATGCACTGGCCATATATCTTTTAACTAGCTAAATATAACCATAGGTTTCCATAAGTTCAAAGAGTGGTGGCCTGGAGATGAATACAACTGTTCCAACTGAGTTCTGGGCTAGGAGCCAGAAGATTGTTAAAACACCTTAGAACATGCTTATTCCCTCTTAGAACATTTTTTGGTACTTGCTCTATTAGTATGGATTTTATTTCCCCACCAAACGAGTTCTCTGCCTTTGAACCATAAACAATAATGGCACATCTGTCTCTAGGCTGCTGTACTTTGAAAACCAATGCTAAGGACACAGAGGGGTAGATTTTCAAAGCGTTGCGTGGGAGTTTGTACCAGGAGTCTAGCCAAATATTTTTCACTCATACTCATCCCTGAGCCTAACCTTTCCTCACTCGTTAGAATGGCTCTGCCTGCTCTGCCCACATGGGGACATTTCAGAGAGCTTTTACCTCCTGGGACAGAGCTTCAGCTGGTCAGAAAAGCCTATAAATAGGGTTTTACTGATGACCTTTCAAATCTAGCGATGGATCTTTCCTCTGACCTTTTTTATTTTACGTTTCTGGCTTTGTCTGTGTTTGTATGTGATTCTCATTTTCTGCTGAATTATTTACCATTACGCCATGATGCAACTAAAATCCCTGATAACACTTAGACAGGTGGTGTGAAGTGATTGCTGCCTAATACCCTGCTCAAAACTGAGTCAATGCTCATTGCATCCACCTGTTTTCTGTGCTGGGGAGTTAGATGGCAGCCTCGCGGGAACCAGACCATTTTGTGCTGCGTTTATGCTGCCACCGCGATAAAGCAGCAAATAAAGTAATGAATTAAAAAAGGCCTCCCTGCATATCTCTCTGGTTGTGTAAATCAGCATCGCTCCATTGTGGCCTCCTGAGAGCAAGTGATCTAGCTCTAAGGATGCTTCCTTACCCACTGGCCGAGAAGGTAAAAATAAAACGCTTCTGTAGTCTGACTAGCTATTAAATAGGGATATGGGCAGCTTTCAGCTGTACAGATTGGTCAAGCTACTGGGAATGGCTTTGTTTTTAGGCTTTCTCTATCTTTTTTATTAATTAACTCTGCTAAGAGGAATATATTTTTGAATAGACTTTTGTTATTATTCCAGGTGGTTTGGCTTACCATTCAGTAGAAACATCTTGGTCCTTAGTGCTTTCGATTTTTTTGGAAGGACTTTACACTGCTATGGAAATTTCCCCTTTCAAAGACTATCTCACAGTGTGTCTTTGCAGATGCAACACATGGGTATTTGCTGTATCACAACAAACTCCCCTTCCAGTTACTACTGTTCCAAGGCTTATTTGATTCTGAGGCACTTCTTGCCATGGGGATGTTATCATTTTTCACAGTTTAGAATCTCCTTTGATGAAGTCAGCTCAAAGTTCTATCTTTGGGTGGTTTCCCAGGAAAAACCTTTTGGCTACTAGCAATTTTCCATTTAAAAATATTTGCCGGTTGAATTCAATTAGTGTCCTTGGAAACTTCTTGTCTTTAAAGATACCATCATTCTAGGATTTTCACTGCTGGATCTCAGGCATCTTTTTGTGTTATCGAAGGCTGAGGCCAATAGAAACCATATATTGAAATCCTGTTCCTTTTTTCACAGGGACACCATGATGCAAGGAAAAGAAAACTTGTGGATCAGCAAGCTAGCTGGGGTGGGAATGTTTGAATCCTTGCAAGTTGTTTTCATGCCAGTGGAAATCTCTCGGTTTATAAATTGTGTGGCACACCAGAGGTGTGACTTGGTAAACTTGGATCAAGCTTCTGCAAATCTTCTACTGAGGAAACCAATGCTTTTGTGAATAGACTTTGGAATGCATAAAAAAAATCAGAATCTAAATACTTGCTAAGTTCACTCATGAGCTCCTAGTTTCTGGATGGGAAAGGATGTGATTGCTTTGATTGCTGCATACACTTTCACAACCTGCATGTCATCTCCTTGAAATCAGAGAAACAGCACCTCAGCCCTGTCCCATTTAAAACTTTGTGCTGCATCCCCGTGTGCTCAGAGGTTTTCATATAACAGCATAAGTGTCCCATATGCATGGTAGGTGACATAAGATGGTTTAAGTATTGTTCCAGTCATTTATTCTCACAACAGTCCCAAATAGATCCTCTACTTTTTTGAGTAATAGACACATCTATCATTAAAATGTAAGAATGGATAATGAGCAGACCTTCAAATGACATGAAGCCCTCCAATTTCTGATGTGAGAACTCATTACATCTGCCTGTTATTAAATAAGACTCATAACAATATTTTAATATGATTAAAGATGCTGCGCCTCATTTGTTAAGAACTTGGGAAATTAATCTGGGCAGGGCATTAATGTACTGGGGAAGGAAGGCATGTGAATCTTTTTTCATTATTATTAGTTTCTTTCTTTGCTACTGGTTGTATCAGTGCCTTATCAGTTAAGTGCAGGAGCTTAACAATGGGTTCTCTGAGCAAAGCCCTCTCTTTTTGCTGGGTGAGGTTAAAGAACAAACACATTGCTGTGAGCTTTTAAAAGCTCGATTTCAATTACATGGTAGTAGGGCAAAGCTCTCAAACACACAAAACTTTGACTTTGTAAAGATTGTGACCTCCCAGGTACACGTGCTTTAAGGAGAAAAAATGTACTTGACATGTCCCACTGCTGTTTCCACGCACCAGGAGCTGTGTGTCTTGGGAAGAGGGGAGGGTAGGAGGGAAGCAGCGGTGTTCACGGTGGGATGGAGGAAAATCATTCCTCTGGGAAAGCAAAGCTCTTCTGTTTGACTAGTAAGAATTTAAAAGATAAATATATCCCTTATCATGGAATGATAAACAATGAGGTCCAGGAAAGACTCTGAATAATTGAGTCTGATCTCCTGCATTTTGCAAGACTATTTGCCTTTGCATTCCTATTAACATCTTATAGGACTTTGTCTTTACTAATGTTTGTTTGTGGTAGTACCCACAATGTTATAGGCACTTTCTAGGCTTTCAGGAAGAGCTGGTGCTTTCAGTCTCTGGGTGGACAGACAGACAAACAGACAGAGGTCATGTCAGAGGAGCAACAAAAGGACTTTTCTGTGCAAACTGAGACTCACGGTAGCTGGTATGGGTTTCACAAAGTGGGTTTAAGGAGGTTGTTTCTTCCCTAGCCCACTTTGCCCTTCACTCGCCTGGAAGTGGGGACCTTGCCTGTGATCACAGCCACACGGCTCTGCAGTTTTCACACTGGGCTGCCTCTGGCCCCAGCCAGGCAGGAATCAGCTGAAACAGGGGCATAAAACTGAATGCAGGAGACTGCAGAATGTGCACGACTTCCTGACAGGTTTTCTACCTGTAGTGGGATATTTTATAAGGCTATTTGGAGAGGTAGAATGCCCACTGAAAGCCAGCAGGAGCTGGATTCCTACCCATCCTTTGAATATTCACCCAATTGCATTCACATAGAAACTGATGAGGCTACACCACTGGTGTTGCCCAAGGCATTGCTTAAAAAGAAAAAAGCCACAATGCAGTGCAAGACACTGAGATGAACTGGTTTTGTCCATGCTGAGATTCAGTTTTCCTTCTCAAGCCTTCTATGGGACTCTGAGTCTGTTGGAGGGAAATTGAATAACATTCCTAAACATAAAGGGAGATGCCTAATCCCCTGCCCTTTCATAGCTTGCCCTGTTGTTCTGTTCAGCTGCTCTAGAAGTTGTATCGGAGAGGTAAATGCAGCCTATAATCTTTTGGAAGTAAAAGTCAACTGAAAGATGCACACAAAAATAAATCAAACTGCTCAAAAAAGTGTTTTAACTACTAGGAAACACAGCAGGGGTCAGATCAGCTGCAACCATAAAGAAGCCCAGAAAATATCCTGAAAATGGTGCAGGTTAGTCCCTCTCCGGTTTGCAGTTCTGGTCTCATGTCCATGCTCCGCTGGTGCAAGGGGGCAGACCCCTGCCTTCTCTCCCTGCTGCACATCTCCCTCCCGGGGGTGGCACGACAGCCCTAGAGCGGGCTGCCCAATTTCATGGGGTCAGTGGATGCTTGTCTCCATGTCAGATGTCTCTCTTGATGGTTTTTCACCTGCCTGTAGCTGCCCTGAAGTAAGAGCTCGGTGTGGTATGTGACAGAGGAGTGGAAAGAGTTAAAAATCTTTCTCTTTTTGATGCTAGGTCCACTATTTGTGTGAACAGGGGCTCTCTATCAGGGCTGGGCTTTGTAATGTATTCCATCTATTGATAAGGAGGCAAAATAACATTTCTAAATTGTTCAGGGTGTTTGCAGAATGCCAAGGCACTCCAGTGGCCTTCTATACAGAGCACAGCTGATGATAAATTGTAAGAGATATTCTAGAAGTGCCTATTTGCTTGTGGAAATATCTGAAATACTGGAAACCTCACAGATTTCCCAAGGTAGGCGAAGAGGCCGTTCAGCAAATTTTCCTTCTACTTGAAATGCAGTTTTCAAATCATTTAAACTCTAAGTACCTAATGAAAATACAACGTAGTCCCCACGGCTTCCTGCAGCGGTACGATCCAGTCTCAGGCTCACGCAGTATAGCAAATAGCCTTCATATATTATTTTGCACAAGGTGATTTTAGTGTGCAGTACATTTTGTTTGAACCACATTCCTATAAATGCCTTCAAAGAAGGGCAGGAGCCTGCCCACTGAGAAATAAATGCAGGAAAAGAACCTCCTGTGCAAATATTAGTGTTCAGCATCTACTGTAGCCCCAGCGAATATGTTCATAACACATGTACAATTCAAATGAAAAGGTTATATGCAGTACATGGACATGTACTGACATGGCCCATGTGTTTCATGTGGAAGCACATTCACTGTCCTAAAGTAAATGTTGTCATCAAAACCCCACCTCATTTTCCTAATATTATTGATGCAAAGGACTGACAGAGAATATATATCAGGTTTATCTGGAAAATGGAGAAAGTTTCACCTAATCATTGTGGAGTTTCTTCCAAAATGTTTTCCTAAGTTTCTATGCTAAAAGGCACCTATGTCAATAAATTACTTGGAAGCATGAGGCTCCTGCAAGGAATCAGCACTGTGGTTTGTATGTTCCTGTGCGAAAGGAAGGTGGAAATCCTGCAAAAGTTACCTGTAAAATAACCTATCAATAAGGAAAGCCTTCCCTAAGTCCAACTGCAGGCTTGATTATGCTCTGAAGCTTAAAGGTTTATCTCCCTTCCAAAATGCTTAGAATGAAATCTAGCTTCCAGTGATGTTAATAGCAAATTGGCCATTATTTCCAATGGCCCTAGAGTGTCATAGTTACTGCTTTCTTCCTTTTTCTTCATCACACTATAACTGTGCTCAGTATTCAAATGCTGAGACATTTTTAATTATATTTGTTTAACTGATTGCATTTAATGTATCACTGGCATAGCAGCCACCACTATGTGTGTATTGGGATGCTGAATAAAAGGCAACAGTGATCTTGTGAGACTGTAGCATGCTGTATGTTTACATATGAAAGCAGGTTCAATATGCACTACATTGTGGCATCCCCATGATGCCTCTCTTCATCGCTTGTTAGTCCAAGAGCCTTCTTACTTTCTCAGAGCTACTCCTTATGCATATGCATATCTCCTCATAATAATGCCATAAGGCTGCTAATCTATTCTCCTTCAAACCCCTCCTTAAAACTCACTTTTTCTGTGGTGACTGGAAAACATCTGACAATAGCCCAGCAGCTGGTGTGCTGCTACTTATTCTACTGAAGATGATGAATGCGCTGTTATCCTGGCTCCTTCATTTCCCTCTTCGTTGTATCCACCTGTTGTTTTCATCCCATGCTAAAATGGTGAGATGTCTAGAGGAGAAACTGTTGGGATTTTTTAAAAATACATACGTGTCACCTACAATGACATGGTTGTCTGAATAGGGTCTCTCCTTACCACCACAATATGAATAATTACAGACACATTGTCTAAGCAATTGTCTATTCTGTCATGAATGAAACATCCCATATTCCTTCCAAATACCCTGCTAAGTTTGCATCAATATCTGCTCTGCCCTTTGCAAAGCAACCAACAAGGCAGAAAATATCAGTCTTTGGGAGGGAAGCAGGATGTTCTCTTTTACAGACGGTGAGGTACGGTGGCAACTGCTGTAAATCTGGGATCAGTGGCACCTTCTCAATCCCTTCCCCACTCCCCTTTCCTTGCGACCAGCCCAAGGCTCCCTCTCTCTGCCCCTGGGTCTCCAGGCATTTCCTCCCTGGCTGCAAGGCTGGGGGCTTGGCAGCCCCCAGGTGCCCGCCACGGCAAGCCTTTCCCTTCCCCGCTGCACAGACGGGTGGCACAGAAGCAGCTTCTCCCAGCACAAAGCCTGGTACCCTTGCCAAAAGGCCTGTGGCTAATTCAGTTTCAAGCAGCGTCAAGGCACATGCTGTGTACATTGTTTTATTTGTGTTTGGCGCTTTGTGGCCTGGAATAGATGCAGCTTGGTAGTCCCTCTTCTGTCAAGGTCCGTCCTGCATGCAGACCTGATTCCCCTTCAAGTGTTGTCAACCTATGTTAGATAATAAATTCTCCCTTCCTGAAGAGTGGATGTTTATTTTACAGTTGTCGCCATTTCAATGTAGACTTATTCTTTGAAATTTCTAAGTCATGGCATTATATTATTATGTGAGGCTCTCAGCTTTCGTTTTTTTACAAAATAATTCTCTAGTCCACCCCTTTGCAGAGGAGATATTGAAACTGCCTCTTCTGAGGGGATCCAGCAAATACAAGAAGCAGCATGTTATTATTATGTTAGTTAAAACTGGGTTATCTTCAGCCTATTTCATACAACAGTCCAAACATACTCTTGTGCTTGAAAATACTAGAAGAGTGAAATACCGTTTTTGTTTTCTCACTTCAATACTTTCTTTGTAAAATCTGAAATTTTCATTAGGCTATTAAAACACAAAATATGGTATATCTCTGACAGTTTTGGGTAACAGCTGTTATGGCAACTAGTTATAATCAAGCAGTTTGGAAAGGAAGTTCATTTTCAGTTTAAAGTGGACAAGTGTCTTGTAGAAATGTTTGTGAAAAGCCAACTGTTTTAAAATTGAAGATGTGGGTGCTTTTACACTTATCCAATCTGGAATTTGAAACTACACAGATCGTGTGACTTTTATGACTAGGCACAATGGAACAAAATAACCTAAATTTCATGTCAGTGAGCCATCAGAACAATCCAAGAATAAACAGATATTTTTTAATCTGAAGTATGAACAATCATGAGAAAACTGCAAAATTTTAGTATGCCATGCTGAAATCATTAAATGCATAAGTTATAAATTACTTACTTATCTTAGGACGTCATCTATAAGATTGATGATACATTCACAAAGTGGCCAAAGAAAAAAAGTTCATCTTTTGTGGTCTTTTAGGCTGTTTGTTATAAACTGGGAAAGTCTTTGGTGTGTTCTGTTAAGATCTGCTCCAATATATTCTGCAGTCAAAGTAAATCCTTCCACTCAGTCCAGTAGGTATAGGATTAAGGCTGTTAAGAAACTAATTCAGACTTTAAAAGCATTGACTTAAGAAGAAGATGGCAACAAATTTTATGGGTAGGACTTAGTGGACCAGCAATGTCCACGGATGATTCTGCATGTCAGGAGTGAAATAGGAGCACCTTTTCTAGATGTCATTTCAATGGCTGATCTGCCAAGGTACTGGCGCTGCTGCTGATGTACATGATATCCCTTAGGGCTTTCAACAGAGCATCTTCCAGGTGTTTTGTGTTGAAGGCCACAACTCCCATGGACAGCACTCAGAGTAGAAATGAGTCCTTCTTAGCTGTGGAAAATGTTTCTTCAGACTTTCACTCTGCTAAAGGGTTTGAAATGGTCATTCAGCTCAGCCATAGCTTCTTCTAAGGCCTTCTCTGTGTGGTGTGATGCCTACCTCTGCATACAGGCAAGTCAGTCAGGGAGAAGGAGCTCTAGGCCAGTGCTTTGCAGTGCTTTTTGGATAGGTATTACCACCTTCTTTTTCCATTTCTATTTTTTTCCTGCTTTTTCTACCTTGGCTTGCTTTCCACCATCCCTTAGATTCCTGTCTCCTTCCTGAGCCCCATCCTGCTGCTCTACCTTGACTTGCCCTCTCCTCATCTTTATTTTTGTGTCCTCAAAATACCAGCTCCCAACAGCAGTGGCTGTGGCATGACCTGGCACAGCTCACTGATATTTTTTCCTCTCCTTACCTTTCCTGTTGGTGGGAGCTGCTGCTCAGGATGCACATGGACGAAAATGCTGACCACTCACATTTCAGTAAATGGGAAGGGACTCAAAGTGACCTGAGAGATGCTCTGTGCTTTCTTGGATAATTTGCACTATACCCATGCTTAATAGACTGCAAAATGGGCAGTGTAACTGGAAGGCTGAAGAGGCGACTTGAGTGATTATTATGGATTGACTGAAACCATGACATTCAAATGCAATGTGTTAATAACCTTATCAAGAATAATTTGTAATAGATTTATAAGCTAGCAACAAAGAGCAAATAGAAGGTTGCGTTTGTGCATGCAAATAATACTCATTGCTGTCGGGGTATATCTTTTGCACCAATACACACCAAGACAGCCGTTACCATTAACGGGAAGCTCTGTGTAAGCACAGAGGCGTGAAATAGCTAGTGATCAGTGTAAAAGAAACAAAGCAGAAAAGACTGTTATCTGTTGTGTGATAATGACCTCCATGTTCTTGGAGCTTTACACAAAGTCAAAAAAGGGGGTGATGTGCTGGATGGAGCTCACAAAGCCCAGGCCAGCCAAGGGGCAGGAGCCTGGTGAGAGGTGAAGGTAGTAAAAAGCACTTTCTGCAGTGGTCTGCTCGCTTCTTGGTGTGCATAGTAGGTCAGTAATGAATAGATAGCTATTTGGAAGCATGCGCCTGGGTTGGGATGTTGTGCCATACAAAGGGAATAATGTGCTTTGCAAAGGAGGTTATGGAAGACTTACCGAAATATCGGTATCGGTAGGGCTGTTAGGCTACAGCAAGGTGATATGAAGGTTCAGGAGTGTTAGCAGTAGTATTAACCGTTACTATTGCTTGAAGGAAGGATGGGGGATGGTAAGACCTCTGTATTTCAAAGAATTTAAAATACAATGTCCTTTTTTGCGCTTTGCCAGAAACACTACCAGGACATCCACTTCAAAAGACTAGTTTGTCTAGGTTTAAATGATACTTGAGGCCAATTCCACAACTATGCAGTGATATTAAGTAGCACAATGTCGTATTATATGCAAACGCTTGTGTCTTTGGAAATACAAAGGAAATTCTATGGATTAAAATCCAGCAAAACCAAAAAGTTATTCAATTAATCAGCAGCACTTCTTTTAGAAAGCCCCATGCTGAAACTAGAGGCATGAAAAGCCTACGTTGTACTTAGATGCTGTTCAAATCATTTACCTTGTCTTTTTTTTTTTGAAAGAAAAGAGGGAAAAAAGCAAAACAAAATAATCTTTTGCCAGTAGAAATAAAAATGCTTTCTGTCAGCTGTGGCACGTTTAAACACCCTAAATATTTCATCAGACACTGCAGTTACTTCAGTGTTTTAAATAAGATTTAATAAATAGGTGCATGTTCAGACTTGTACAGGCCTACTTTTGTCTGTAGTTGGCAATGTGCTGCTCTATGTGTTTGACTGTGCAGTTAAGAATTTTAATTACCTACCTGTTCTATACAGACACTCATTCTCTTTTAACTGTTTATTAAAAAATAATACCATAGCCATTGTGCAAGAAATCTTCCACATACTGTAGAGCTGCAATGTTGTCCAGAGTAGGCCCTCATTTTCTGAATGTACCCCCACATTCCTCTTGTCCCCTGCTCCCAAAGTCCAGTCTCTGGAATTCCCACAGACCCGAGATGTTCACACAACTATGTCACTGGGTTTTGTGACCACTTTGTATTTAATGTCTTTGCTGTTAATTATACAGAGATGTCTGAGACTTTGCTACCTGCACTCCCAAATGGATGGTACAAGCAATGTCTGTCTTATTCTCAAGAAAACACAGCTGGAGCTCGTGGTCTTTCTTCTTCCTGTGTTTGTGGGGTTTTTTGTTATTTTGTTTCTAACTTCTAGACTCATTTGGTAAAAAAATATTGAGGAGAACCGAGCAAACTCTGCAACTTCTGAGTTAAGAGCTGATAACAGTAAACTGACTGCATCACCTTCTTTTGCTGATGGGCTCCCTTAGCAATGACATTCATTATTTATAATTTTGCAGTAGCTAGACACTAAATAGGTTCAAGATGCTGCTCTGCCTAACAAGTTCACGATCATTCAGTAAAAATAGTTACTAAACTATCTAGATATCACAAAAATGATGACAGGATGAAAATACTTCTTAATTTTAAGTTGATGGTCAGTGAATGAGTCACAGTTGGAACTTGGCACCTCAAGAGGTTCGTTTGTTAATCGAAGCTGTTTTTTCTCTCTTCACTGCTATAGAAGCAGCCTAGTTTGAACTAGATGCTTAATTTTTAGATACCTCTATCTATGTGAGATTAATGTCACCATAAGCGTACATTGACAAAGATGGCTGCAGTCAGATTCCAATTCTTATGTCCCCACTCCAAGCTGACCAGTCTTGAGGCAGCTCTGCAATCTGTACCATATACCACACTTTTTGAGTCAGTGTATTTTGCAATTTCACAATAGAAGAGTGAAGCAGAAGAATAGGAAGGTTTCTGACCTTATTCATGAAGATGCTATGTCAGATAGCCAGAAACAGTGGCTGTCCTAAAACAATGGATGTTTGTAAACAGCTGTATATATGTAAGTATGCAGATAAGCATTTATTTTTCAAATTGCCTCCTATTTGTGGTTTCATAGTCCATAATGAGTCCTGAATACAACAGGGGAGAAACAGCTTAAAAGGTGATTGATGATGTCATTTTTATTTCCTAAAACTTGGGTACAAATGGAGTAGATGTAAATAAGGATTTGAGCCAAAAATAAGTTTTCCTTTAAATGTGGAATTTGATAGTAATGTACTCACTGTTGGATTTCTGAGTATATCAAAGGCCTTGGGTTGAATCTTTAAGGACTGAAGTCTGGCAATTTCGGAACACCTTAGGTTCTCTAACATATCCAGACATGTTCATCTGTGGACGTTCTGCTGTTCTGTGAAATGTCCTTTGGTCAGCTGGGGCCAGTGGACCAGACCTTGTACTGTTATATAACTGACTATCTCTTCTGAGTCTGATGTCCTTTGACATGAGTGCCACAGGGGGATTTACACAACCTCAAGTCTGGTGACTTTATCTAGTAAGTGAAATGGGAGACCTTGCCTTTTTTTCTTTGGTATGGGAAGAAATGTTTTCATCTGACACATCTCAGAGCAAACAATGTCTGATTCCATACGTGAGAGCAGATATAATGACAAGCATGTTCAGGTCATGCTAGCGAGCTGAAGACTAGTATCCAGCCTCAATCTGTATGTCATGCTTACACTTTACAATGGACACGCTGCAGAGACATTCAGTCTAACATAACACAGGCTGTGATATGACATTTTGCACCTCTGTCTAGAGATACTTGCTCATTGTCCAGGCCAGGCACAGCAAAAATTGTGTAAATTCAATATGCTCGGGTAAATAGGCCATGTCCCTTTGCAAAGCTACAGATTGCAGATGTTGTGCAATCTCAGTGCAACCACTTTGCCACTGCCATCGTGGGAGACTCCATCATTATGAGCAATATGGGCATATGCTTAAGTGGTAACACACAGAGTTAATATGTAAGTGGATCCCACCCTGTCTAGCTATTTCATTTTGGTCTGTGGATTGTGTGAAAATACTGAATGCATGGTTTGTGATTAGCCAATTTTAAGTGGTCTTCAAATTTGTCCAGGGACCTTGCCCCTAGGATTAAATTTAGCATGTCTGGAATTACAGTCTATTTACAAATGTGTTCATCGTAAAGCTCCAGATAATTGTCTATAAAATGTCAATACCCACATTTTTTGGTGCTCCAGTCTTTATCAGTTCAGATACATGAAGGGCAGTAGACCAGCACAAGAACATTCTATTTTGTTTTCAAAGGATGGCTTCTAATTCTTGTAACTTCCGAGGAAAAAATGAGAGGCTGCTTCTCTGAAAGGGAGAGTGGGAGGGAGGAAATATCTTTATTTGCATGTTTTGCTGTTTCTTTCATTGGAGCGTTTCCTCCTCCTTCCTCTTGCTTTTCTCACATTTACTGCCTACCTTTACACTTGTTCACTTGTCAGAGAAATATCTTGATATCCTGTTGTCCTATTAGCTGTCTGTTTGCTTGTTTTACCATATTACTTCAATATGCTTTAGCACATTTGGAAAGACAGCCTTTTATTTGAATTTTTTTAATGTTTGTATCATGTTTATCATACTGAAGCTTTTACAGTACAAATAGTATAAGTAATTCAATTAATAAATAGCAAATGTTACCTTTGCTCTGAAGCCTCAGGAAGCTGGTGACCATTTCTGCTCTACCTTCTGCTCTACCTCCTTTTCTTATGCAGGAACAGAGGGAGCAGGGCAAAATCCTTGGGGAGAAACAAGACATCTCTTATTGGTCATTCTTCTGGAGTGAGGACAGGCACTGAGAGCATCCCTGCCCCTTCCTTCATCTTCCATCAATTTGAATGCAGCAGATGGTGACACCAAGCCATGTTGTACCAGCAGTATGGTCTGGTTTAAGGTAGAAGTATCAGGAAAGCTGTGCATCAATTTAGTTAGTGACAAAGATCACCTGATAAAGACAAACATTTATCATGAATGAACTGGACAGAAAAAAGTATATACCCTCAATTTTAATAATTTTTCATGAGAAGTGTGAGAGTTTGTCATCATAAAGAACTCTATTTTCCCTAATAGGAGATAGGAGTTTAAAAAAAAAGAAGAAAAATCTGTGGTTTTGACATCATTTTTTCTAGCACCTCCTTGCAGGCTAAAGACAGCATGTGAGTATTTCTTAGAAAAAAACTAGAACTCAGTAATGTTAGCCAAAATGCTTAGATTTTACTTTATCTGTCCACAAATTAGGCACCTCAGCTATATTGTCTGGCTCCCTCACTGGCTAGTGGGAAGGGACAAGTAATGCCAGTGACATTCACTTCCAGGATCCTTGGCTACCTCAAGTAAGTGGGATTAATTGCCCTTTGAGAATGTTTCCTTTTCCTTGGCTATAAAAGATGTCTAAAGAGCTGTTTTATAGAATAACTCGCAGCCCTGGGGGAAATTCCTGTGGGTGGCCTTTGCCCACTTGTTTATCCCCCAGCTCAGGTATTTGAAGTGAGTGATATGCAGAAGAATTACCACCGTGTGTCCAGACTAAATGTGCTAAATACATACAACATACACTGCATGTTAGAAGACTGTTTCCCTACTTGGGCCAGTGTGGCTTCATACCTATAAGTTGTAACTTATAATTTCTTTCCTTGCTTTGTTGACATCTTGATTGATATGACTAAAAACTACCTGCAACAAAAATACAGGAGGCAAGCATCAGAAAACTGAAGGAAAATGAGATATTTTGCCATATATCCTACATGGTAGTTTTGCCGTAGAAAAGTTGCTGATTTTGAACAGTACTTTCCAGAACAAAGCGATTCTTCAAAACATTTTGCCTCTTCCACCTAATATTTGTGTACTATGCCTACAAGTGCTTTGCCAACTTAAGATGCTATCTAAATGCTAATTATTGCTCCTCCGTGACTTGGGAAAGCAACCTTTCTTCAAACAGTCCCTCAGGGATAGTTTATTGTCTGTAAATGCACCTTGCTTATAATCCTGGGCTACTCAGAGTACAAAAATGAAAGCATGTCTAAGTCCAATTCATTATTCTCAATCTGTTTTTTCTACGGAGTAACTGAAGGATGAATATCATTGCTGGGCCACCTGTCTTCTCTGATCTCTGCCTCTTCCTTTTCCAGTCAGGTTAAGTTAGAACTAGACTAGGATGAGTGGCTTTTACCTTGATTTTTTTCTGCTGTTTTCATAGCTCCTTTGTTTTACAGCTTATGTCAGTGTATGGCATTACACGCCCTCTCACCATGCAGCAGTCAGTGGTTTTGGGGACCTGGCTCCATTGGGTTTCTTCTGTGAGGCATGAGAATGGCTTTGGATCCATCTCCTGGATAGAACATGCCCCATGAAGGAGGCTTCCTTCTCCAGGTTAACACAACCCAATTCATTCTTCGCCAACGACTAATTCTTCAGTTATCAAAACCAGAAGTTGTTGCAAGATGAATAAGCAAAATGGCTTATTTAAAAATGTTGAAATGCAATGTTCTGACTTCCTTGTTGACAGAAGGGTGAGAAATCCAGCTTTAATTGTCAAATTCAATCTGACTTTACCATCAGTTGCAGATTGCTTTTAATTGCGTGGGTGACCACTATTGAATTAACCTAAAAAGCGCGTTCCAGTTTACTCCTCCCTTCCCAGTATCATCACCCTGTGAGGGACAGAGGTACCCCAGGCCCCCAGGCAATTCATAGCTCTCCAGCACTGACATCTGCAACTCAGTGGACACTATCCCTGATTTTTATAGCTCAGTGAAAATATTTTTCTATGAGCTTTCCATCTCATTACTAAAAGGCGATTTTACTAAAGCACTTGGTGATTGCTTTGTGGTGGACTTTTAAATAAAAAATGGTTTATATTGTACAAAGATGTGATTTGAAATGCCGATGGCCAGGATTTATATTCAACTTTAGTTGTTGCACCATTTGCTTTAAGAGGCCTAGCATTAAGGTGTCAGAGATATTTCTTCACTTTGCTTTTCTCTTCCAGGACATTAAAGGGCACTTTCAAGTTAAACTTATCACGAGACTATGTGAAAATGAGAGTGTCTGATGTCTGGTGTAGGTGAGTTGACCAAAGAGATTGCGAGGCTTCAAATTTATCTTTTTGTTCTGAAAGAGCTGAAGTCAGATCTGGCAATTAGAGTGAATTATGGTTCCGTTCCCAAACCATCTTTTCACCAGATACACAAAACCCCCCTATGTTTATGTTTGCCACTGGTGTTTGGTGGAGATGAATGTTTCTTTAGTCTTTGTTTGCTTATGGGAAGCTTAAGGCTTATGCAAAGATTGGCACCTAAGTATAAAATAGTTTCCTGCACAGCAATAGCTCAAGGTTTTGAAGAGAGGTCAGCTTTTAGGCTTTACTTTAATTGTTGCGCTTGTAATCCTGAGATGCTGAATGTTTTTTTTAATGCAGACATAGGCTGAGTAGACAAAACTTAAAAAAGCCCTAGCTAAGTACGGTGCTAAGCTTCTAAATGTTTTCATAAGACACCTCAGGGAATGTGGAGCTACAGTAGCTTTTAGTCACTTCAGTTTTGTGAAAATTTGGTATTGTAAAACCTTTCTCCTGCTAGTGAGGCTGAGGATCTCATTGTTGGGGATTAGTGTGACAATGGAGCAGGGTTACTATTGGGATCCTAAAAAGCAGTGTCTCTTCTAAGGAAAACTTACAGCAGAGTTCCTTGAACTATAGAGAGAAGTGCAGTTTTTAAATGTCAGCTCTGAAGGCAACAAAAACAATTAGATGAAAGTTCTAGTTAATGTTAAATCTTTACTGTTTTCTTGTTTTCCAGCCTGCCTTTCCTTCTGAAACAAATGTCAGAGATACAAAGTCCTCCCTTTTCTTCTTTTGTCACTGTCCCTGTTAAAAATGTAGAACTTTGTTCTAAGCTTTATTGAAGCTGTAACTTCAACCTTTAGCAGAAATACTAACAAAATCATAACACTAAATTCATTTAAATGAAATTATCACCATACAGCTGGTTTATTAAAAGGAGGACTTCAGTAGCCTGCTCCACAAGCTGCTGACTCACTGCTGATGTGTTTCAACACCCACCTCCTCTCTTTCCCCCTAGAGCCAAACTGCTTCAGTAGTGGCTAAATTCAACTGAAAAGCTGCATGCCAGGTTGGTTGCGTTTCCCACTAACATCACTCCATAATTTGCTGGCAGATCTCAGCAGAGGGACATTTTGCACACTTCACTGCTCTGTTATGGCAGTGAACCATATCAGTCTGTTTTTTTCTAATAGAGATTATTCCTGGTTGATAGCGTTGCCTCTCTTCTGACACTCTGACTGTCATTACTGACTTGGGCTGGACTTCAACCAATGTCATTTACTTGTTTATTTTTTGTTATGCTTTCTCAAGATGTACCAGCTTCCAAATTTTTAACAGCAGCTTTATGTATGAAGTCCTTATCTAGTGTTTGACTACAGGAGAAACTCAGGAAAGCTAGCCTTTATATCTGCCTTTTATTCTTAACTCCTCTACATTTTGGGAATTAGATTGTGCTCTTGTCTGACCAAAGTGAATAAAAAAGTCTTCTCAGCTCGCTGGTCTGAGGTTTGGGTTTGGTCCCTGATCTCAGCTACTAAAATCAAGGATCAAATAAGCTCAGGAGAAGGCCTCTGCCTTTATTCTCTGGCCAAGGCTGTTGTCAAGAGATGTAAGAATTAAGCTGAGTTCATTCTTCAAGGGAGATAGTAACTTCCGTCTTCAAATGAACCTTCAGATATGACATGTTGTGGAGCTACAGGTTATTGCTGAGCCCCTAGGGTCTAACCCTGAACTGGCTACACTATTTGTCTCTTTCAACTTCTGACACTTTGCTCGTAAGGGTGAACTAATTGAAGAAAGACGGTGGTGTGAGTTTGAAAGTGAACAGGATACAAGTGAATAAAACCCCCCTTGCTGTGCCACAGTACTTGTGCCGTCAGTGGTTGCACCATGTTCTTATGGCTCAATTGCCAGCAAAAATAATGCACTAAACCCCAAATTATTACCTCAAAATGGGAAACAGGCAGCTGGATCTCCCTGGGTGTTTGGATACCTGACTTCAGGCACCTCCCAAGGGCTCAACTTTTAGAAAATAGGACTCCTCCTGGACAGACACATACAGCTTGGATCATGCAGTAGCCTTCTAATGTTTGAGGCTATATGCTCTTAAGTTGTTGTATGACTTTTGTTACAAGCCAGGCAGGTATTTTCACACCTGTATTGTCTTGCTGCTTCCAGGAAATGAACACATGTAGCTCCTGGCTATGACACAGCCTCCACGAGGACTCCACATGAGCCCAGAGGTCTTTGCAAATGTACAGATCCTCTGCAGATCTCACTGCAACCTCAGGAACAGACTCAGCGTTTCAGGGTGCAACCACATTTGCTATCCCACTATGCAAACTACTAGAAAATTAACAGATATGAACCTAGAGAGGGGTATCTATATCAGGTTTATGCTAGAAATTACATTTCTGAGGCTGCCTAGAAGTAGCTCATCAGAGGGTTATGAATAATGTATGATACTTTTTGCCACTGGTGAGGCAGTGCTAGCTGAATTAATCCACTCATATTTCTTTATATATATAAAAAGCCTTAGCTTCTTTTCAGCCTTTATTCTTGCTGTAGTGTAGCAGGTATTTGAGAAAAGTCAGTGATTTTTCTTCCTGTCTACTTTAGAAAACAATACTCGTAGGCTCTTTCTTTGACTTAAACACATTCATTCTTCCTAAAGCTTTTAAAAGAAGCAGAGCTTTCAAGATCAAAGATATTCATACAACACCTGTACTAACACTATTTTCAGTCGTTATTGACCATTCTTTGTGATATTGTTTTATGCAGGTGCCTTTCCAGTGAGCTCTTTAGAATGTGAGGGAATACAAAAAATAAGCATACAGAGCATCTGTGTATCTTTTTATCACACTTTAAAAAGCAGAGCTTGTTGACAAATGGGGAAAAAAAAGCACATAAATATAATCACTTCACTCCTCTGCTCCTTGAGATCCAGGATATTAGAGAATCTTCAGATGGTTGCTCACATGATCATGAAATCACAGTGTATTCTGTAGGATTCATGGATATGAGCCAGGAATGAATATTTACAAGCGGTAGGCAAAGCGTGTCACTTGATAATCATTTTTTTATTACCTCTTTTTAAATAATGGAAATTGTCTTGCGAGGGAGCAGAAATAATTCCACATCTTAGATCACCCATCCAATTCAGCCTGGAGAACGTCTGGTGAATACTTACAGGGAGCAAGTGAGAGAGAACTTGTAGGCCTTAAATTTTTCTCAAAAAGTACTTTGCAAACACAAATACAAAACCAGAAATAGGTGTGAGTTCTCCAGTGATCAAGAAACAAAATAAAGGGAAATGGAGAGTGAAAAACATACAATAACAGTTCCACACAGACAGTAATTGAACTAATACTATTAGCAGCTAGGTTACATTTAAAGTCTATCTTCTTGTCCTGCTACATGTCTGTTTTAGTATTTACCAGACATGAACTGGACATATTTCAAGACTCAAGTATAGAAATAAGTACACACATTAAAAAAATGGCTAAACTCTGAAGCAAAAGATAGTTGAACTCAATGACAATTACATACTTAATCAGGAGTTGGATCAAGACTTAAAGAACAGAATAAAACCACTTTCTTGTGCAAATGAATCTACATTTATTTGTTTCTTAAAAAGGAAATGTGTATTTCCCTTCAGGACAGGATGTAAAGGTGGGCTTTTATGACTTTAATCTGAAGCAGTTGATTGTAGTGCAATGTTTGTATGAGTTGGAATGGTAAATTTCTTTGATTAATTTTTTTCTCTTAGGACAGTAGTTATTTTAAAGGAAAAGGGAAATGACAGAATAATCCAGTCCCAGAATGAGTGCCCAGATACCAGGCACTATATGTGAGAACTGAATATTCATAACCATGTGCTTGAAGGAGAACAGACTGCAGACCACTTAGAAAACACTCATCAGAAAATGGTAAGATGCAGGTTCCTTCTTGCTGATAGGACCATGAACGGGTACTTCACAAACTGAGATAAACAGGATATATTTTAGCTCTGGTAGAAAATGTGGGGGTTTTTTTATTTTTTTATTTTTTTTTTAGCTTTTACTTTATTATTTTTTCTTTTGCCTGCATGCAGTGTGGCCCTGTGTGAAGTCATGACGTTTCGTGGCAATTCTGTATTAGCAGTAGCTGAACTTAATAAGAAAACCAGTGTAAGTGAAACCTTCTGCAGTCCCTGAAGTCAGTGATAACAGTGCTGGGGACAATAAAGAGGTGGGAGAGAGGTTGTTCCTGCAGTGTCAAACCTGGGGTTCTGCTCCCTGCACTGAGCACCCAAAGCACTCCAGACATTACAGATGCATGAATTCTTCCAAAAGAGGGCAGAAGCAGCATTTACAGAGTCCCCTTGACAAAAATGTTACCTTCATCAAGTTGCAGTCTTCTGTCTCCCAGTATGTCAGAATACAAACCTCTGGGTCTGCAAAACAAACTGTAAGAACCAGCCAGGAAACTTCACAAACACTGCAACACCTACATGACACTGTAGATTGCTAAACGTGTCAAAATCCTAAATGCAAATAGTCTTCCTTACAGCACACTCCAGTAAGGAAAGTACAGACTGCAAAATGGGTGGAATGCCAAAGGTACTTTTCAGCCCCTAATATTCATATTGCTTCATTATGCTTTCAGTTTGAATGGTTTAATAACAGTTTAATAAAAAGTCTGAGGAAGTGTGTGAGCTTGTGTATAGCCCCTAGATGAAAGAAGAACAGAGGAATAAAAAAGCACTGGCCAGAAAGGCATGATGTTATGTAGCCACATGTAACCGATGTAAAATTTTTTGGACATTCCAGGCAAAAAAGATCAGACCCAATGTGTCACCTTACCCCAAGGCAGTGAAATCATTAAATAAAAGCCTGAAAGGGACCACAGGAGGTAATTTAGTCCAGCTCCCTGCCCTAAGGCAGGATCATGTCTACCTGCGTCATTCCTGACAGATGTTTGTCCAACCTGCTCTAAAAAACCTACACATGATCATGTCTGCCAGGTACCCAGGCAGACTTTCTTGCATGTTTGGCAGTGCTTGGGTAGCCTGTCAAAGCAACAAAGTCTCACTGAATTGACAGTTAAAGAAAGAGAGAAAAAGAAATATATATATATGTCCTTGCAGTACAAGAGAAATTGTATTTGCTTATACATTACTGTCTCACTGGGAAATAATTCCTTCTAGTCGTTTGTAAAATATGCATAGTGTGATCTGCAGGCCATCAAATCTCACCTATGGCAAGTAAATACAGAAGTTGAAGTACATAAGAACTTCGTGGGCAGTATTAGAAATTTTGAGCCCAATTTGGAAGACACTGCCAATACCTACATCCATATTTTAAAGCTTTAGCTTTATGTCATCGGAATATTGAGAGGACAATGCACCATGTTTCACCAAAATGTCTGTTACATAAACTCCCTTCCAAGATACAGATCAATACACCTTTCCAAAGTGTTTCACCAAAAATGTCTAAGAATAGTTAGCATACAGCTTTGTGACTGTTGCCCTTTGATGGTGTTAGAGTGGTTCAGCATAGCCACTAGGAAGCACTCACTGAGCTGCTATGAGAGCTTGACTGTACATAGACTAATCTGGGTGTTAGAAAATTTGAGATGGTCAAGGAAAAGTGCTGATCAGTTCTGAAGCACAATGAAAAGTTTCGACTGATTTTCAAATTCAGTTGAAATGTTTTGATTAATTTCTGGAGTTTGATCTTGATTAATTTTGATAAATAGAGCTAAGGCAAATTAATAATTAAAAGTGATTTCACTTTAAGGTGCTCGGTACGATACTGTGGGATATTTTCCAGGACCGCTAGACATAGCAGTCAGAAGGATTCTGCCTACAGATTATTAAGTCTAAGCCTGTTTTCACACTCACCAGGATCAGACGTTTTTCTGTTCCACTTCTTTCACTGACGCATTGGCAAGGCATAAACTTATCAGTATTTTGCTTTAAAACCTCTCTTCCCTACTGACAGAAGAGGCAGAAAATAATTTTCCTGTTGCTAGCAGTTACTGTCAAAAAGACCAGCAGAAGTTAATGGTTTATTTTAAGTTTTAAGTTTTGCTAACTTACTTTTCTGCTGGCAAGTAAGCTAGGTTTTATTTCTGACCTGGGTGACAGGTTGAACATGTAAGAGAGCACATGGCAGCCTCTGGAGGTGGTGGGAGAGGTCTTGGGTCTCTATTTTCATATGTGGGACTGAATTGCTCTGTGAACAACATTTTCAGTCTCACCAAAAGGTATTCATCATCCAGGTAATTTTATTTTGTGTTCTGATAGATGAAGTCTAAACAGGCAGAGGATGTAATTCGTGAAATCTAGTGAACTACCTTACGCTGACACGAGACAGAGGAGCTGAGAAGACTTTGTCTCTTAGCACATGTAGGAGAATGGGAAATAAAAGAGAAATGGCAGCAATGAAATTCACTCAGGCCTTTCTCCAGGGATCCCTAGCATTTTACAAATATAAGGGGACATGACCTCAGACCTCCTAAGCAGTTTGTGAGACAAAGATATAACCACAGTTTTGTATTGTAACTACTCATTTTTTTGATGGTTCTTACAAGAGATGCCTCACTGAAGAGTCTTGACTTTTCAGAAATGTGGAAAATACACATCTTCATCTGCAGTCCACAAAGCTGGCAGGAGTTTCACAGACCCTGAGAACTGGCCTGAAGCTGGGCACCCAAAAAATGAGTTTCTGAATGCAAATGTGCATAAAAACCAGAAAAGGTAGTCTATATAGTAAGGACAAGGTTGTCCTGAATATTTGAGAGGAGCAATAGGTACAACCTAAATATCATTCTCCAGGTTTTATTACAAGACCCTACACAACCCCACAGCAATTCCAGCAGAAATAGAATGGAATAATCTGGGCAGAAAAGGACCCTGGAGGTCATCTTGTCTAATGTCCCTTTTGCAGCCAGGCTATAATCAGAGCAGGTTACTCAGAACATCTCCTAAGAAGTTTAATGTTCAAAGACGGAGAACCAAAAGCCTTTCTGGGCAGGCTGTTCCTCACGTTCATGCAATGTTTCTCTTGCTGCACCTTGCAGTTGTTACACATTCTCGTTTTGTTGCGTAGTTCTGAAAACAGTTTGGCTCTGTCTTCTCCATAACCCCTCATTAGGTAATTAAATCTAACAATTGGTTTTCTTCTTGGATTTCTCTTTTCCAGGCTAAACAAGCTTCAGTCTCTCTTGTCCATAAAGTGTCTCAGCCCTCCACCCATTTTGGTGATTCTTGCTGCAGTTTGCCAACATCCTACTCATACTGAGGGGTCTCAAACCAGACACAGCTTTCCAGGTGCAACCTCACCAGTACAGAACCAAGGGGAATAATCACCTTTTACTTATGCATGCTTCAAATGCCAAAATTAGACCTTGGTTTTAAAAGCTAATCTGTGCAGGACATCAGGTAATTTCTAAGAAGGACCCAGTGAAGCACAACAGAGATGATCATGAGGATCACAAGAGATAAGACAAACCCACTATTTTGAAAGCATTCCTCAGGGAAATGTTCTCAGATTTTCTGAACTGAGCCCAAATTGTATTTGGATCTCCACTGAAACCTCAAGTGGTTGGAAGCCACACAATCTTCCTTCGTGAGCCATGCATGTGTGCATGTGCTATGCTAACTTGCAAGCTCCATGAATCACTGTGTGAGAGGGCTGACCCCTGCCAGAAATCCAGGCCCAGCACTCAGGCCTCAACATTATGTCTCTTTCTGACAGAAACAGCACAGTTCAGGCTATGTGGGAATCAACAGCCTATGAAATATTAAAAAACCTGATTTCAGGATTTTGAGGGTAGAGTACACCAGAAAATATTTTAAAATCTCCCATCTTCCCCTCCATTTCTTTTTATTAAAAAAAAAAAACCACAAACAAAAACCAACCAAAAAACCATAACACCTAAATTTTGTGTGTCCCCTTCCAAAATGTTAATTGCCACAGCAAGATTTTCATAAATGTCTGTGCTTCTGGAGCACTCTCAGGATCCTGCCTTGAAATAAGAGAATGACAGGTTATGCTTTCTGTACCTGCAGAAATTACCTGGTGTCTGAGAGTGGGTGTGAACAGGCAATGGATTGATCAATGGACAAATGAAAAAATATTTATGGTCAGGTTTGGTTGTGTTGCTCCTTCATTTTGGCAGCCTACTGTGGTTATGAGCTCTGCTCCAGAGCATGGCCTTTTTGAAAAAGATGCGAGAAGCAGGGTTTCTTCATGCACCCATTAAAAGAGCAAAGGTAGAGTTATGGCTTGTAGTCACAAAGAGAAATGGCAGGAAACAGAAGAGCACAGAAAACAGGAAAATGAGGAAAAGAAGAATATAGAGGATGGAAATAGAAATATGAATCCCTAAGAAAAACTCCACTGTCCAGGCTCATGTTAAAATTGCATCTTATGAATAGCTCCTGAGCATTCAGAAAGTTACTTTTCTGGAAACAACCAGCTGCTAAGTTTTGTTCTAAGGTCCAAATTTTCATCCTGTATACTTGCACAGTTCCTACTGTATATTTAATCTTATATGTATGTGTGACAGGTTTGAAAGAAAATAGGTCAACAGTACTTAAGATAAGTAATAGTTTAATCAATTTTAACGTAACTTCTGATGAATAGTGACTGAGGATAACATACTGCCTTCACTAATTCCATTTAAAGTAGCAGCGACATAAAAAAATCATATTGTATAAATTGCTTGGGGAACAAAAATTATCTGTTTTATGTTCCCATAGAAGCTATAATATCCAGGATACTGTTAAGGACATGCAATAATTTTAGCATCTACTATGATTATTATTAATATACAATGTACATGTAAATTCAGCCCTCTTCATTTCTGTCTGGAGGAATCATTAATGTATAATGGATCTGATGACACAGAAGACCTTAATGATAAGTTGTAACTGGACTTTTACTCATTTTATGCTTAATAGATTCTTAAGAGTTATCCACTCATCTACAGCCTTCAAAAGGTGTTCATATACCATTGAGGGCAAAGCATGCAAATCACAGTTGTTGCAAACTGTATATTAAAAAAAATAAAATTAGTATCATTACAGTGTTTCAGAAATAGAAAATGCACATTATTTTTTAATGCAGATCATCCCATGCAAGACTCAAGCAGTAAATTTGTCCTGGATTGTTTGGTAGAAGTATCAATATTCCCAGTAAGAATATTAGAACCATATCTTAGCATGTACCTCTCAGAGTAGCTCCACTAATGTCTATAGCACTGTCATTTTATACAGGCTTGACATGAAGGAAATGATGGCTTGATTGTATATTTGGGCTTAAGACCTTTCTTGGAAGACTGAAACTCTAGGGGAAAAAAGGTAAGTCATACTTTCAAGGTGATAGAAGAATGTGAGTAGTACCAGGCAGCGAATAGTTGACAATCAACAGAAAATGCTGGATGGACAGATGCAGGAAGAAGAGTACAAGTGCAGTCCTGGACACAGAAGCAGGAGAAACTCAAGTTAGAGTATAGAGGAATTTTTAGGTCTCTGTATAGTGCATCATAACACACAATTTGGTAATAAAGTAACACAGTCTTGTAACGTTTAGATGAATCTATAAAGGCTGACAAAATGTATGAGTCCTTACCTGTTGATCAAAACATCATGAACCAAACAATTCTTAAATGAGGTGATAGTCATCAAACCTGATACAAGCAGTGATCTCAAGCTATGATGGAGAAAAAAAAAGACCTTTGGGAAAGGGAGCCATGCACAGCTGCTGTGAGATATGCCAGGCAGAAGGTCTCCTTTCCCCAGCACCTTTCTTCAAGTCCCTTCCAGCCACCACTCCCAGGGACCGGCTGCTTGAAGTGTCATGCGCGGGGCTCTCCTTGTCCTCTTTTGGTGTCCCCTCAGAGGGATTCATGATGTGAATGTCCCTCAGGCCACGCTGGCAGCAGCTCTAGGAGGCAGCTGTTGGATTTTCCTTGTCTATTCAAGAAGTCACCCAAAGATACTTGAGTTGTCCAGTCAGTGTGGGGTTGGAGGCATGAGGGAAGGCAAAACAGCACATGCAACACAGAAGATGTAAATTCTTTTATAAGGCATATAAAGTTATTTTAAGGGATTCTTCAGTGAAGTCTTTGATATCTTATCACCATAAGGCTGTCTGCCCTCCATTTCAGGCTGGAGCAGAGCTGCTTCTCTCTGGGATCAGGACGTCTTGGGAAACCAGGCAATCCCAGAGCTCCTATTCTGTATTCACTCCTGAAGTGGTAGCATCCCACTGGACTAGAGTGCAGCTGCAGAGATTGGGACATGGAGGTGTAACGGGCTTGTGAGGAGCAGTGTATGGAGGAACAGGGTTTTGGAGATTATGGCAAATTAGTGGGACCCTAGTAGAAACTGCCCACCTTCTTCAATTTCTTTCATTACTAATCACAGATTTGGCCTAGATCAATCCCTCTGATTTGGCAAACACTTTTCAAAATCATGGAAAGAGATGGTCTTTGCCCTGAGGTGGTCACGGTCCTTAACACTGCCCAAACCTGCTCTGCAGGTAGACGGGTGTGGGGCAAGACTCTACACAGAGGCACAGCACTGGCACAGCATCACAGCTCCAGTTTGTCCCTGCTCAAATCTTTTAGGATAACAACTTCAGCATGAAATCCTTCTCTTGTGGCAACAAGACAGGCTTTGCCATTCATTCAGAGGAGTAAGGAGGGAAGGCAAAGCAGAGTTTTGCCTCCAGCACAGACAGCACCCCAAGTAGCTCTTGAAGATTCAGGTAACAGATGCTTTAATGGGACCTTTTTAAAGAAAATTAGTTGCTTTAATGAAATAACCATTTCATTTTCAGGTGAGGGTGGTTGCTGCAGGATAGAACTGCTGTGGCATTTTGTTGTGGTACTTTTCTCACTCTCTGTTCCAAACAAGATATGCCGTACAGCAAGGTAACACATAATGTGTATGTAAATTTTAAAAGCTCTTCACCCAGCTTTCTTTTGGCCTACTCTTTACAACAATTAACAATCATATTTATGTTTCCCCTTGTGCATGAGAATGATGTCTGATTTTTGAAATGAAATCACTGAACTTTATGGAGGCAAAACCTTTATATGAATGAATATAAACCATGATGTTTTAAACCAAAAGAGAATTATTCTGGAATGTTGAACTAATAGTTTAAAATTTGTGATCAGTGTCTGTTTCACAGCATTGTTTAAATCCCAGTAAATAGTGCAAAAAGTGTAGACGAGCCCTGCTCTATTTTTTGCCTTGTGCTCCTGTTAATAGATAGCTCTGCACAGCAACTTTCCGTTGGCAAGGTCTTTTTCTGCACTTGACTAACTTTAACTGACTCAGTGCAATGGCTCATGTGCTTATAGTCACTCAGGTGCTTAAGCACTTCACTTAATCAGTGCCTCGGGCAAGGAGGATGAAGAAAAATCTACTACCCCAAAGGGACCAGTCTCTTTTCTGTGACAAAGGCAGAAAATTTCAACAAGAAAAAACCCACGTGTCAGGATCTCTATCTCTCTTTTGGCCTAGAAATGGCTATAAAAGAGCCATGGATGCATCTCTGACATGCTGGCACTGGGGCTGCATGGCCAGTCCATCCAGGCGCAGCACATGCACAGGAGATCTCTGGTGGGAATGCAACAGCCTCATCCAATATCCAGGAGAACGTGTATCTCCCACCATCCTTTCCTTCGGCTGGACTTTTGGATTTTAAACTGTTAATCAGTTTTATAAAACGTGGAGCTCTTATCATTTGAATTCTCACCCTTCCGTATGTCAGGAGGGGACTGGCCTTCCACTTTACCTGTCTTCTAACCTTCCCTGCAAGAGCATAAGTGGATTTAGATGCACATCACCAATGATTTATCTGTGGTGTAGTCCAGAGACAGCTCAGGGGAGAGCCTGTACCCAGATAGAGCTTGGAGCAAATGAGGTCCCTGCCCAGCAGCGATGCTTCATTTTGGATCACCATGTGTTGTATCTTCTGTTCTAGAGAGTTCCCAGCAACCTGAAAATCAGAGTTGTTTTCATGTGTGGCAGGATTTGTCACTACATTCAGCCAAACAGAACCACACACATTATTGATTCCCTGTGTATTACTAGGTGGTGCAAGACCATGTTAGGTGTTTTGTAACAAATCTGTACAATGATTTCACCTTTGCAGTGTTTTCAATTTAAGTCTAGTGATAAGCATGCATGATGCACAAAATTGTAAGAAATTGTAGAGTCCTGTGAAACATATAGGCATTATTGATGTACACGTAAGATGTATGGACAGATAAATGCTACTTTGTTATCAAGATGTTCCCTTTAAAATGAATATGCTAGATTTAGGTTAGTTCCATCTAGAAAAGGTTTTCCTCCTGCCAGTGAACCTGCTGTTAAAAATAGCATTGCAAAAAGTAATGAATGTTTATAGTGTTGACTGGCAGTGACAGAGCTTTAAGAGCTCAAGTAATATAATTAATAAGGTGATGAATTAACCCCCTCTGAATTCAGTGGAGTTACCTCAGAGATAACTTTGACTGCAGTGCCTTTTATTTGTTTCACCCATAAGATTTTTTTTTTTAATTGTCAAAAGAACCATGTCTTTACAGCAAGTGTTTTTTAAAAATCAAATGAGGGAAAAAATGTATAAGGTTTTATACATAATTGTTTCTTTCCTGGACACAGAATAACCCCATTTATAATCTGTTTAAAGTACCAGTTAGCAATTTATGAACTTATGTTTATATATTTTACCAGCTTATGAAATTAAGTTTTTTGGTGGAAATGATAGTTTCAGCATAGTGCAGTGATACTGTATATGTCCCACTGTCCACCACTCCATCCTCACCCCCATGCTGGTTTGCAGGCTTTGAGGCTGCTGTTTTAGTTTAAGGTAAGCTAAGAACCTTTTTCCATTGATCTTTTTATTCCACGTCCACAAAAGAAAATGCTGGGACGTTGCTACTGATTTTTTTCCCCCAATATGTGGTCATTATAAGCAAAAAAGAAGCTCACACTTCTACCTTTTAATTGGGCATTTAGCAGGACAATGTTTGAAAGCAATTAATGGGAAAAACATTTTTGTCCTGTTTTATCAATTGGTCTCCAGGAAAAATGCTGTCCAAAGTAACTATTATGTGCAAGCCAGGAAACTGTTGTCCTTTTCAGTTTTTCCCATGTCACAATTTATTCATTTAATTCAGTTCTCCAAAATTACTGCAGTGCCAATTATCTCTCTCTGTGTAGAAAATGAGTTTGGCCTACTTCAGCTTTTCCTTCATTTTATGCCTGTTTTCTGCTATTCTTCAATGAGTGAGTAATGTGCGATGTGAAAAAAGGGAGGATCTTCAAAAATATGTGAAGTGTCTAGAGTGGCTTTTTGGTACCTGTGAAGAGGCCCCTTGAAGAAGCTTAAAGGACAATAGAATATTGCAGCTAGCAGTGGTTTATTTTGTCCACATGACTCATTTCACACGCACCCAGGCAACTGATGAATGGAGGATTAACACAAGTTTTCACCTTATTGAAATGAGTGATTCAAAGCAAACAAATAGGACTAACTAGTTTGGAATATGAAATTAAAGTTTCTCCGAGTCCTTTTGTTATGCATCACTTTCAAACTTAATTAGAAATATGATGGCTTTGGAATTACTTTTAACCAACTTTGTTAAATAACAGTAGTTTAATGTTTGTTATTGTCACACAATCCACTTGTCTCAAATCTAAAGACTCCCAGGGACTGTTCAACACATTAACAAAAAGCTGTTTTAAAACAAAATGAAAAAACCTCACATATATACACACCTACACAAAGAAAGAGCATTAGATGCATTTTTTGTTAGTTGCATTATATATAAATCTATAAATATTTATAGATGGGTAGGTAGCACTATAGGAAAAGTGCTTTAGATGCTATCTTTATGCTAACTTACGCAACTCATTCAACTCCTTAAGCTTTGCCATTATATTCTAAACAGGTTGGGGTTATCCATGAACACCATTCAACCCTGTGTGACTTTGGATGATGCTAAGTTGCAACACCCTGTGGTCATACAAGTCGTAAGCTCCCAGTTTACAATTTGAACAATTTCCCTTGAGGAAGGATAGTTTAGCAACTTCGTATGGTATGGTCAGTGCTCAGGGCACACAAGGGCTTTCAAACCAGGATGTATTCCTTCTATTCCTTTTAAGGATGCAACAAATTGATATTAACCTCCTTTCTGTGGAGCAGATAGCCAAACACACCTAGCTGGCTGTACAGGTAATGGGTCATATGCCCCTTTTCCCTGATTTTTGGGATAATGCTCTCCAGTGCCTCTCTAACGTACTGGAAGCTCCCTGCAGCTGAGTAGTTCAATTGGCTGCTTCTGTGGAACAGCTCCATTAAACCCTGTATGCAGGCTTACACAAAAGCTTCAGGATACTGTTGAATCATGACTTCTGTCATTAAACTTTAAGATTATGAGTGTGACATTCCATAAGGAGCTTCTGCAGAAGTGTACTGAAGTAAACACAAGAAATTTGTTTAGTGAGTGGCAGTACAGGGGAGAAAAAGATAGTTCAATTCACCACCTAACCTGTGGCTAATCCTTTCTGAAGACTTGTACATGTATGAGGGAGAGGGGGACCAGAGGCTGAATTTTGTTTGTTTCCCCCATAATCAGGAACACTATGGGATAGCACTAGTGCTATTCGTTTTTGTGATGGTATTGCTATTCCTGGCTGCAGAGGGATGGCAGGGGCGTGATGCAGCACAGAAGGATGCTGTGATCATGGGGTGACCAAGATAAGTTGGGATATGGGATGACTTGTTAGAATTTCCACTTAAAATAGCAAATGTTGGCCATATTCTGACATGCATCCAAAATTTTATTGCTGGTTTGAGAGAGAGGTTTTGATTTGGGTTAGAATCTGCTCACTGCTTGATAAGATAGTCAGGAACTTTAGTAAAATCAGCTACCAAAGTTTAATAAGTGTCCATTGAACACTTCCAAACTTTAATTTTTCCTTGCCTGGAATCTTTAAGCTTCTTTGGTCGGCACATTTTCACAAACGTACAGGACTCCCATAAATCAATCTCTTTTGACAGTTTTAAAAGCCTCAGATGAGGTATGGAAAAGTGAGATCTTCTCAGCAAAATGTCCTCAGACATTTTCTTTGCAAAGTGGAAAGAATAATTTATAAGTTTTTCTTCTCTCAATCTTAAAATGCAATGACAATTTTGTTGTTCAAAGTTTAGAAAGGATTTCAATCTAAGGCAGGTTTTTGATATGGAAACTCCTTTCACATCTCTCATTGCAGTAACTGACTGAGTCTGGGTTCTGTACAGAAGCATGGAAAACTCCTGGTAAATGTAATTAAAGTTTACAAGAAAGAAAAAATTCCACCTTTCTTGGAAATTTTAACCTTTTCAATTTTGCTTTGGTTAAAAGATTTTGAAATTTGTTTTGGTTGTAGAACCCCCACATATATATTTGAAATATTTAACGAAAAATCATTCCCAAAGCTTGCTTCATTTGGAGGAGTGAAATAATATTTTTACTCTGTCAAAGCTATTAGCATATTTAAAATCTGATAACTGTATACACATTATGCCAAACAGTATTTCGATATAATGCCAAAGCAAAATAAGAATCAAAATAATTTTTCTTTTCAAGACAAAAAAAGCAAATTTGTCATTTATAAACATTTCATTTTAGAATTATTGCCCAAACTGTGTGTCTGGCCCAATAAAAACTGTAGTTGCTCCAGAGGAAAGTTTATATTTCAGTGTGGGAAGAGCTAAGATTCAAGCAAGTGCTGATGACTGCAAACACAGGCAGCAACCTGGAAGGGACCTGAGAAGGGGGTGGGTGCTGTCGGCCTGTCACTGGCTCCTGGTGCTGTGGTCCTCCTGGAAGCCTGGGCTCCGTGCTGTCGGAGTGATGCTCCATTTGTCCTGCTGAAATGCAGGGCCTTCAGACCTTGCTCCCTCTTCTCTCCATGCCAATGGAAAGGCTTTGGCTTGTTTCAATGAGGATGAGCTGGATCCTGGGAACTACTGTTACTCATCATGCTGACAGGAAAAATGCATGCCCGTGAAAGCCTTCAAAAAAATATGGTCCTCAATAAAAAATAAGTTATTCCTACACATTGAGGAGCAACTCTGCCAAGGGATGTGACTGGTTTTTATTGCTAAGATATGCCACGAACACCTCAATTTTGTCACTGCTAAAGGTCATCATCTAACCCACGAATGCCTTTTCCATACTAATCATTACCAACATTGTACAGCACAACGTCTCTGCCCATCTGGGCTGGATCTGGAATAGATGTACAATTCACTCTGAGGACTCTTGATAAGGTCAGAAACTGGCATTTACCATCCCAGGAGAGAATTCTATAAAGGAAGCAAATCCTCTACTGCAGATAATAATGAAGCAACTATATAATTTAGCACAATATAATCACTGGAGTTTTGGATACATCCATGATGGGACTGTATGCATTGTATTCCTGAATGATGCCATACATAATTCATAAATGGATGGTTGTAAATCCCACTGAATCCATAATACCCAGTGAATATTTCAGTTTTCCACAGGAAGTTTTCCAAAAGGGTGGATAGAGAAAATCCCATCCTGGAATGCTTTTTGCCTCAGAGAGTGGAACATTCAAATGGGAAATGAAAGTAGAAATAACCTAATGCAAAGATATTGCACCACAGCCTACATTGAAACCAAGACTGCCAGTCTCAGGGTGAAGCAAACAACATTGCCAGTCTTTGTTGGATGAATCCTAAATGCTTCTGTGCTGTAACAATCTCATCCAGCCAAGATTTTGATATGCAAAGTCAGTGGTTTAATTTTCAATCAAATCTTGGATGGGAAAAGTTCTATGAAACGTTGGTCTTGCATTTAGCATTATGATGGATGCGGTAAAGACAACACTACCTGGACTAGGAAGAAATGCCTTTACTGTTCTTTTCAACAACAGAGACTTATTTCTAACACGACAAATATAAGAAAGGGTTCCTATATTTATTCTTGTTTGCTGGAGCTGTTCCACCTGAAGATGATCATCACATGAATGCAATGTGTTAAATGTGTACATCACAATCAGCGAAATCCATGTGTAAGAAATACTTAATGTAAGCTATCTTGTATTTTCACTCTGACAGCAAATATTTTTACG
This sequence comes from Elanus axillaris, assembly GCA_026212715.1. Classification (NCBI taxonomy): domain Eukaryota; kingdom Metazoa; phylum Chordata; class Aves; order Accipitriformes; family Accipitridae; genus Elanus; species Elanus axillaris. The sequence goes on from JANZLQ010000078.1 coordinate 35,778,736, forward strand.
CTTCTCCCCACATATCACACTAGTTCTTTCTTTCATACCAAGTCCAGGCAATTCTGAAACCTAAGGATAACTTTCTTCTACCTTTTTCTAGGGAGGAAGGCAGCTTCACTGTTAACCTGACCAACGGGAAAGATGATTTTGCTAAAATACGGAGGAATTTGTACCAACCCCAGAAACTCTGAGCTCCCTGCCATGGTGGGACACCTTTGCTGATGGGAGTTATATTGCAGGCAGCCCAGCTGTTGTCAACAACAGCAGTTGTCTCCAGACACAGCTTCTATACTCCGTGTCAAACCCAGGTGTTTGTGACAAGGCGTAATCAGTTTTTCAGACAAGCACAACTCATACCGTCAGACAATATTGCCTTTCTTCTGTGTTTGACCCAGGTGTGTTTTGGAAGAGAATAAAAATACATGAGCGTGGTAGCTTTTGAACTTCATGAAATTATAACAGGGACTATGACCTGAGAGACTGTCATGTTTCCTCCAGAACTGCCATCGATGGGACTTTCATACAGCTCTTGTCAGGGTCCATTTCACAAGCCAGTAGTGTGGAGTTTCCAGCTTGTCTTCCTTCACTTTGCAGACTTGGTTTTCTTTTTGTTTTTCCTCTGTCTTTTAGTTTTTAATTTTTTAACCTTCGCAAGGAAAGAGCAAGTCTCAGGTTCAGAGTGATGGTGTTAAGTTTAAGGAGTAGCACCGCAAGAGAGAAAGTCTGGAAGCACACAATAAAATCAGTAGCCACTGATGCCCCAAACTGTAAGTGAACTTAAAAAAAAATGAAATAACAATTCCCCTCTTACCACCTCAAGGGTTTTATATTATTAATCCCAGTAACCAGAGCAGAATGAGCTCTGCACTCTGCTGGTTAGTGGAGGAAAAAAAAAGATTAAAAAAATGAAAATGAAAAACTATATTATTTTCCACTTAACACACTGATGTGGCAGTGTTGTTAGCAAACTCATCTTTATTCATTCCTGTCCCTCACTCCATTAACTCACAAATCCCAGGGAAGTCACCACCCCATCACACTCAACCTCCTTTGAAACCTTCCCCAAATGCACGCATAAAAAGCACTGTCCAATCCAAGGAGTCACACTATGCCTGGTGTATTTTCTCCTGCCGTGCCCCTGGATGCTGTACGGAGTCCCGCTGCCCATCCAGAACGGCTGTAGAGTGCTGCTGTGGGCTGTGAACCAGCTGCTGCATTGCAGACCGGGAATGACAGCTTATCAGGAGGGAGTTAACATGATTCTTCTCTCTGTAATTTGTAAAGTGCTTTGGGGTTCCACTCAGTGAAGTCTGCTATCTAAATGTGTTATTGCTACATCTTACAGGTTATACAGCAGAGCACTGCTGGGTCCCAGCGCTTCCGATTTTTTCTGATGCTTTTTGGGGAAGGACATCTGTGAACATCTGGCTATGTCTAAAAACTGAAAATGGGGGGAACGGATCATTCAGCTGGTGTGAGGGCTGCCATGTGCCCCACTGATGGGAGCGTGGGGAAGGTCCACACAAGCTATAAGGCTGCCTAAGACAGAGAAAATTAAGGAGAGTTTTGTGTGCCTAGGGGAGAGAGGAGACAGCTCTGGTTTATCAAAGGTTGGAGCCATGATTCCCCTAAATCCTGAACCTTCACGGATGCTATCTCTGGCTCTGCTGAGCAGCCCCGACTCCTAATCATCTCCCCCTGCTGCAGTCCCCGTGTCCCCCCACCCCCACCAGTCCAAATTGGGAAGGGGCTGAGAATTTGTTTTGCTCGAGCCCTCACCAGGACCATGAGTGTCAGCTGCTCTGTCTGATGACTGGCACACTGATTATGCACCTATCCAGACACATGGAAACTCCACAGGGAAAAGCTCCCCAATACACACACATTTGTAATCTCTTGTGAATAGAGTCCTAAGTGCCCATTAACTATTGCTCAATTACACGGGAACTCTGCAGAAGTAAATATGGCATGCACATGAATATCAATTAAAGCCATTATGATCAGTGTGGTCGTGAGTCAGGAGGGAAATGTGCATAATCTTGACAGAATAACGAAGACACGCTTCATTTTACTCGTGTGGATTGGAATAGTATGTTAAGCTAATAAAAGCTTTTGCATTTTTAAAAATAGTTTAACAAGCCCAGAATAGTTTTGAATCATATCCGCCTGTGATTTCAGTTGTTAAAGTTAGCTTTGAAGCTCTGTTTTAAAATACAGAGGGAAAAACCTCTACTGCTGAGCCTGTAATTTCTCAATTTCACTTTCCTCCTTCAATTGCTTAGCATTCATAACACCCCTATCCTACCTAACACCACACACGTACAACGAGTAATCAGATACTTGCAAAAAAAAAAGGTCGATAGCTGAAAGACCAGACACAAATGCAGAGCACCGGACTGGCAAACCATTTCAACTGAAAGCAAGGGAGCTCTTACACTCTGGCAGCTGAGCATCTGCACTGGGAGATCTTATTCTGAATCCTCCTACCCACCTACTGTCTGACCAGGGGTAAATCCCAGGTTGACACCACTATCTCTAGCATAAGTATGAAGTGTAAAAGAGTGGAGCTGCAAGGCAATGAAGGCTTTATAATAAGGCATGTCTTACTGTCATGGATTTTTGCCTTGGGAGGAGAAGGACAAATGATGTACAAGTTCACCAGGAGCACGCTGATTTCAACAGCACTTACGGGACTACCTCAATGGAACTTTACTTGTCAGTGGTTGTGGCCTTATTTCCACCCTGATGGAAACTTCAACGCAGTGTTGCAAACTATCCATATAATTTTCTTTTGCTGAGCCAAGCAATCCTAGCATCCTCTCCCATGTGCTATTGAATTTTAGAAACCTGTTGTCTTACAGGGAATAATATAGAATCCTCAAGCCAAAATGTGGTGTCCTGTCTGTCATCTCTCTTATATTGTCCAAGGAGCCTAAATACAACTTTGGCAACACACATGTGCATATTGCTTGAAGGGCATTCAGTCTGGCTTAAACTCATGATAAAGTTTTCATTAGTTTGAAATCAGCCATGTTGCCTTGTGGGCTAAAAAGACACATAGGCTGCATCTGTGGGGGTAAACTGAACATGACCAGTGAAGGCCAGGCACTGACCATCCACAATGTTATTTGATGTCTGGGCATGACTGGGGATTAACATGGGTTATGAGCTCTTCCTGGTGCACCTGGAGAGTTTTGCTGTGGGGATGAATGTCTCTGAACCCCAGTTTGTTTTATTTATTAAGATGTAGCCATAGCCCATGTCCATACTCGTACACTAAAGAGGAGCAGGGCAGAGATTCAAGCACTTTTCTGCTGTAGTCCATACTGTTTAATTATTAACAACTTCCTTGGTACATTTTTGCCCCATGCCATCACGCTTCCACATGATGCCCAGACACAACGCAGGCAACAGTACCAGCCAGGGACTGTTTCCCAGTAGGCAGGATGGAAAAAAGAGGATGTAGCCATATGGTTACAAGCCATGCCTTGCCACTTGCCATCAGGGCAAAAAACGGGCCCTGGCCCGTTTTATGTACTAGGATGGATGTAGCCATAGAGACTGGAATGTTTGTATTGCCTTTAATTAAGTGGAAATTGTGTTTCATGGCACTTTTCACAATAGTCTAAATCTGTGGCATCAGGGTGATATCTGACCACTGGAGTCAGAGACTGGTATGTAGACTGAAAATATATGTTGATGCATCTATGTCAGGAAGGCAGGTAATTACACTGGATGCAGTACAAGTGGGCTGACAGACAACTGTATTAAATAAAGCAAACAGTCTAGTTTCTGAGTGTAATGCAAACTTGAGCTTGCAGTAGTTTTAGAAAACAAAGTGGGATAGCCCTGGGGGACTTATTTAGAATTATTGTACTGGAAAAATACTTAAACATGTTAATATAATTATTTTAATTTTGATCTTGTTGAGGTAACAGCTGGAAGATTTTAGAGCTATGGGTACCTTTAGATTGTCTATCAGTTTGCAGCAATTCATACAGTTACATCTACAGACAAAAAGAAAGTTATATAGTTCAGCAAATACCACCAAAGAAAAGGAAACATGAGTAAGTAAATATTATGAAATCTGAACAAATGTCACCTGGCCAAAAGAATGGAAGTATGGCTGTATACAATGGCATACTGAGGAACAATTATTTCAGCCCAAACCTCAGTCTGTGTTTGCAGAAATATATTTTTATATAAAATGACTAGTATAGGACTCATCCGTTGATATTCATTGCTAAGCAATATGCTTTCTGTCCTTTGTTAGGGTTGTATGCCACAGACAGCTCTATGCCAAGTTCTGAGTCTTCAGCACAGGCTTTTCAGGATAAATATTAACCACATGCACTACTCAGATTTCTTTGCTGGATTGGGACCTCATTGTCTGCAAAACAAGACCTCTCAGTAGCAATTTTTAACAGTCTTGTATGGTCCTGCTCTTTCAGTGCCCAGGGGAGCCATTGGGGTCTATCACCAGTTACCACCTTAGGAAGGGATGAAGCTGAGCTACTGAGAGCATCTTGCAAGTCAGTGCAGAGCCTTGGCTCTCACTGATTTTTACCTGACTTTGGGGGTTAAACTATTCAAAGCTTTACCTTCATTTGCCTGATCAATAAAACATTCATAATGTACTCCTTCCAGGAATGGGTTAAATTTAATTAGTTAATATCGAAAAGCACTCTGGAGATAAAAAGTGCTCTGCTACTTAAGTGCTGACCATTAGCCATTATTAGCTCCTCTCTTGTTTTCATACGTTAGACCAACTAAAAGGCAACTCAAAAAACTTTTTCGTTATAGGCAGGCTTTTGCCAATTTAAACCAGCCGATTTAAAGTACATTTAACAAGTCGGCTTGGTATATTTTTAATGGCCTATAGAAGGTTTGTGGCAAAAGGGGCAGAAAGTTGGTTTTTGTCTCTGCTTCTTTAAATTAATAGGACGTAATTGGCGGTGAGGGACAAAGTTTCCTAAGGAAATCATTGTGTTGGCAAGGCTGGTTAAATAAAGCGTCCTACAGGAGCTAGGTAATAAATAAAAACCCTGCCTTCACAAGGCTTTGTCATTGTCTGGAAAGCACAGAGAGAGAGACTAAAATAATTAAAGGTGCTTATTCTAGTGTAGTAGCTCAGTAAATGAAGTATGCTTGGATTTTCCCTTCGCAGGAGCTAAATCTGTGACCTTCTGTACCAGAGGAAAGAGTCCTTTGTGTTCTGAGCTCTAATAGCCTTACCATGGTTTCATTTCTACCAGGGTCCATGAAACACTTGTTATATTTATTTTCATTGCTTTCATTCTTTCTCTTTTGCAAGAAGGCATTAGTTCAATCTTTAAGGAAACAGTAGATTGCTTTTGTTTTTCTACCTTGATTGGCTGTATGCCTTTATGTCTTTGGTTTATCTCCTGTGTTTCAGAATGTTTCTTTTACCTTGTGGAATACTGTTGGAAGTCTCTGTACAAAAGCAAAAGCTGTGGTTGCTATAGCAATAACCAATCTGATGAAGCTGTGACCTAAATCATGACTGAGAAAAATAGTACCTTTTCTATATCACTGCAGTTACTGCTTCCTTGGATTATGTACCGTTATGCAGGATTTATTACCTAAAATGAACTCTTTGGCTCTAGGATACAAGAAAAAGCAAAGTGATACTTCTATAACTATAGAGTTGGGCAGAGACATGAACAACTTAAACCTGCTGAAATTTATAGGTGAAAAGGAGCCTGCCCTTGGTAGCACACGTGTAGCTAAACCTTGGTGCAGCACTATCTATCTCTTGAAAATCCAGGGAGCTTTGACTGCTGGAAGATACTTAAATTAACGTTTTGTACAGCTCAGATTTACTGAGCAGAACCAGCAACTTGCCCAACTTCCTGAAGTCTTTGCTTCTGCCATAACATATAGTCATCAAGTAGGAAAGGAAGGAAACGTTCTCTAGGAGCAGTTGCTTCCTTGCTTGCTGAAAATCTGGTGAGGAAATTGGTGCAGGCATTCAAAGACCATTACCTAAAATACAAAACTGGTCATTCTTATTTGGCTGTGACCATCAATGAACCCCTCACCAGTAGGAGCTGCATATGAGGTTATTTCTGCACATGCTTTACTTTCACAACTGACCAGGGAGTGTAGGATGGAAACTAATATTATGAAGGATAGGATGCAGGATTGATCCTGTTGTGCTTCTGAATCTATGCTTATCATCTAGGCTCCCTCTATAGTCAATGGAGGGGAGAGGAATATATTTTTCCTCTCCTAAAATAGGCATTTAGATTTCAGAAGAACTCTAAAATTTAGAAGAACATCTCTGTCTCTCTTTGGACTACAGAGGGAGCTTTGACAGCTTGCTTAGAGCAAGCACCTGACTTTTAGATGGCTGCAGTTACATGAGCTGAACTTCATTCGTACTAAAGTTTTTATGCAGCAAATCTAGTATGGATAGCTGTTGCTGTTGTAACAACATGGTGGGAGCAAAGTGGTTGTTGGACCTTCAACTTTAACAGCAGTAGCTTGCCCTGAGCTCTACCAGAATTGAGGGTAAGAAATGACTGAGCTGCAGGAAGGTGGGAGTACAGGCAATATCAAAATTACTTGTATTGGAGACGATGGGGAGTGGGAAGTTGGCAGAGTTAACTAAATCAGCTTTGCTGGAACAGCAGACGCAGGTTGGCAATTGTGACTGCATTTAGCCTAACAAGTAGTTAGCTAAGATGTATTTGTGCTGTTATTACCCTCCCTGCTAGTCCCTCACCCATCTTTCTGCCATAAACCCAATTGGATAAGTCTTAAGGATCAAGCGACAATTCAACGTGGTTTATGATGCTCATTGGGAATTAAAAGTTGCTGTCTTTGCTGTCAGAGATTTGCACTGGAGATGCACAAGCAGTGAAGAAGCCTGGCTGCTGAACTATTTGGAGAGATCTAAAATTACCCATTTCTTATGGCCACCTGGTCTCTTCAACATCTGCTGCATGCTTTGCTCAGAGACTGCCTGCTCCCTGAAATCACACCACACATGACATAATGTGTCAGATGTAGTGTGACACAGCAGTGACATTTAAAGGGACACGAGCTGGGCCATCAGCTTTTCTAGAACACATGCTCTAGAACTTTCCCAGTTTCAGTTGGTTGCAAAATACAAATTAAATCATTTGTGACCATTTTCAATTGTCTTGGGGTAGATGACCACAGAGAATCCTTCGTTTCATTAGTAGTCAGGTGGAAACAGGTATCACTTGTAGTGCAAGGACTTAGGAATCCCTTTAATTTTGCAAAACCTCTTTCACCTCCTCAGCACTCATGTCTGATTGATGGTGGTGCATTTATGAACTGCAAATTATGTGGCTATTGGCCAATGTGCAATATGATAAAATATTACAGTGAGGAGACTTAATATTTCACAGCTAAAGAAGCTGAGAACTGACTCTTGCTGGAAATAGCACCTTTGTAGAGCCCTAACTGAGAATCATAATCCAAGTGACAAAATAAAAAAGCTCAGGGATAAGGCACAATTAAGGCTGTACTGCAGGAGCAATGCTAACACCAAAATATTGAGCTACTTCAGTAGCTGGCAGTGGCACTGTGGTCTTCTGGTGCCTTTTCACCTCTTCTTCAAGAGTCCTTTTCAAGCAAATGTTCCCTATAATCCTTTGCTTAGCTTTTACTATTTTACTTTATATGTCCCCCCACTCTCCCCTCTCTACCTTGCAATAGGCCAAGCACTTTTGTACCTTCAACAACCTCCTGTTTAACCTATGGCAAAGGACAAAAATTGCATATCCGTGCCACAGGAAAAGGACTGGAGACATCAGAGGCAGCAACAGTATCTTAGGTCCCTGGAAAAAACAGGGGGTTGGTTAAAAGGATTGTCCATTTGATCCTTGGGAGTATGTTTTTGTTAAAGCTGGATCTGTTTGACAAATTCGTGTGTCCCCGAGGCGAAAGGTTTTCTGCTTGTAAAACCTGCCAAATAGCCTTTTTTAAAACAGCTTCAGCCTCCATCTGGGACCCCTGTTAAGCTTAAATCAGCTAAGGCATAGCTGTTTCAAACCACTAGCGGACCTTTCCTTTCCTTCCTTCTTGCATTGCTTCTTTCTGCTCCCTTGTGAAGACAATCTTTTAAAAGTATTTTGATGTATTTTAATGTATTGAATACTTTAAAAGTATTTAAAAGTATTCTTTACCCCAAAGTCCACTCTGATGGCATTTGGAGGGAACCTGACATTACAAATCCTCACAGTTTTTCTGATCCATGTGCTTTGTTTCTATTGCATTCATATTCTCCCTTCCTAGATCAGAGCAAATAGGTACAGAGATTCACTTGGTCTTGTGTTCATGGCCCCCTTTGAGGATCCTTAATAGTCAAATGCTCATATGCACGAATATAGAACAAGATGCCTTCTTCCAACAATTGGGACTCTCCATTTTTATCCACTGTCTGTTAAAAACAGAATTTCCTTCATTGCTCAACCTCTTTCTTTATATTGTGGCTGCAATACGCCATTTCAGAAGTGTCATCACCTTTATCTTTTTACATTCTGATGTAGTCTGTAATCAACACTAGCTTCAGTGACTCTCATTACTAGCTCTTGAAGTGATTCTTCAGACTCAGCAAGAACAACATCATCATCAGATTACAGCATCTGCTTCCTCCAATTTCAGTCTTGCCACTGTAGCCAACAACAACGATGCACATTTGCATTTCAGTGCACAGACAGAGCTGATGCTGTGCCACCCTGCAGCCCTGCTGGACTTTCTTCCTACCCATCAACCACTGTGCAGTGTCCTTTGTTGAGTCTTTCTTTGCACTTGTGTCTGGTTACGCACAGAACAATAAGTTATATAAATGTATAAGAAAGCCCCCACAGCTATTAAGAGAGCTGCATGTAACATCAGCTGCTTCTTTCTGTTCTGTAGCACAGGTCCTTTTGCACTGTTTGTTTGATTTTTTTTGTGATGTTTGTTTTTTTTCCCCAGCATTATTCTAAAAGCTGATTTACATCATTGTCATGAGTAAACTAGCCTGTGTTTTGTTCTTTCTATGCTCAATTTTGCTTTCATATTTTTCAGCCCCTTTCTGCAAGCACTAAGCCCATTTTTTCTTTGTATCTTTGAATAGCCAATGGAATTATTTGGCAATGTGCACACCCTCTCAGACTCCCCTTCTCTGAGCGCAGAATGAGTTTAGTGTCTCTCATTAAGTCCCATAGCCACTGCCCTGTTTTTCCACAGAAGTTTGCAGATCTTACGGGAAATCTTGATACCAATCTAGCATTAGAGTGTTCTCTTCAGGTACACAAAGCAGGCAGGCATGAGAATATTTGAAGCATGTAATGATGACTATTTAAGTTAAGGATCCCTCTGTCTTCCTGAAAGAATAATTCAGATAAAAGGTAAGAGGTTCTGATGCTGAAATCATATTCTGATATGATCACATGATACATGCAGAGACTTAACCTGGCCTTCTTGTTTGTTTGCTTGTTTGATAACAACATATGTGCTGATTTAATTTCCTTCATCTCTGCAGTACTAAACAGGAAAAACCTTTATAAAACAATGGAGAGGATTTACAAGCCCTGAATGCAGGGTTCAGTGCAGAGCCTGAGATGTCCTGCTGCTGCTCTCAGCGGGTGCATTCCAGCTTTGCTGTGTCTTGCAGTGGCAGCTATTCCTCCCGCAGGTAAAGGGACTCACCTGAGATTCACAGGTGGCCAGATAGGACGCTATCAACATCCCTCTCTTGTCACACCCTCTTGCAGAAACTTGGGCGTTTTAATGCTGTTAGCCAGAAGGGTCACCTAGTCTTAAGCAAATGAACTGCAATTCTCTTTGTATGTGTATGGGGAGCCCAGCAAAATAACAGGTTAGCACAATTTGAATGATCTGGGGAAAAAACCCACAACTCAAAATATTTAAAGGACAAATCTGAGAGCCTCAGCACTTACTCAAATTTAGGTACATCCTCTGTGTAACTTCTGTGAGGGAGATGAAGATCTTCAAAGTAGCTACAGTAAGAAAAAACTCAGGACAACACAGAACTGGTTGCATTGGTTCCTAATTTTGAGGTTCATAACCAAGCAGGATGGTATTATTACTCTTTGCAAACAGAGCTTTAGACCTGCTCCAAGGCTGCCAGAAGAATCACTGCAAACAGTTTTAGATCTAGCCAATCAGTTATTGAAGACCTCTTCTGTAGAAATTAAATTATTAGATCCTTTGACTTCTCAGGTGGGGAACCCACTAGGAACCTCCAGTCTTCCTTCTTGTGCAGTGCAGGCTGATGACTTTTAACAGGGGTTCATTTTCAAATATATTTTACTCTTTTTAAACCACTTCATTTTCTATTGAGTCATTGAAAAATTTAAACCTCACTGAATATTTCTATTAATTTGTCTGGGTTTTCTGATTTTTGTTTTGTTTCCAGAGGTTAGAATATTTACAGCTTCCATTATAGTGAAATTCTGTCATATCAGTTGAGTTCGTGTAGAACCAAAATACTAAATAAAGTATTTTTTTATGATTAGATGATGAATGCTTTTGCTTTTTGCATCTTCACATACCCAGACAAATTATAAGCAAAGTTAAGCCACCCTGCAGCTTAACTCCCAGAAAAAAAAATGGGAAAAACTGAGAAGATAGGTAATAAAGCTCTAGCTTTTTACTTTTCTTATCAAGTTTGCATCCAGCGCTATTAAAGGCTGACAGTGCTTCCAAGTGCAGCCTTGGTTCATTCCCAGCAGTAAACTATGCTGGAGGCACATCAGTACAAGTGTTAATAAAGTATTAATAAATCCTCACTACGTGGGAGTAATATTGCAGGGTAGACATTGATAGAGAGTGTTAGGTCACTTACAAGGGCTGGCTGGGATCCATGTGCTCACCTGTCATCTCTGGATGACAGCTAAGAAATAGGTATCAAGTTTTAACATAGGGGGCTTTAACATTTAACACACTTAACATAAGCACCAATTCTTTATACATTATTTCAAATATTGTTCTCATGTAAACATCATCTTATTTTACAGTGTTTGTAGGAAGCGCATTTACCCATCAGAAAACAGAAGAGTCTAAATAAATAAATAAATAGATAAATAATACCCCCCCAGAAAAGCAAAAAGGAGAAATAAGACAGGAAGGTGACCAAAGGGAGAAATTCTCATATGCAGCAACATGTAGAACAAACTTTCTGCAAGATGAGGGCACCTGAGGATTTTGGCCTCTAGTTTATCTTCTCCTGGTAGTCTGTTACTCTAAGATCCACGCCTGAACACAATATCCAAAAAACCTCAGGCTTCCATTGGCTGTTCTTGCCATCAGAAGAAATATTAAAGAGATTTTTGCAAGATTTCTGGCCTGATTCAGTTAGTGCCAAGAGATTTGAATGAGGTTTAGATAAGAAACCTGAAAGAAAACATAACTATAAATATCTATTGTTTACCCATCTATCTAACAATATCTGGCTTATTAGAAAATGACCTTGGGGTTTGTTGCAAACCATTGCTGTTTTCTAGTCAGTCTTATAGGGTATATTACCTTCACAGGGCTAGAATCACTGTTATTGGAGGCTAAATTCCTGAAAAGCAATGCAGCAACATTGAGAATAGAAGAGCATAACGTGAGCAAACTCATAAAAAAAATACCTGTCTACAACAGCTTAACAGATATTGACAAGAACAAGGGAGCATGGTATCCACATATGGAGGTAAATGAAGGTACAAGGTGACAAAGAAAAGCGGGTTGCTTGTGTTGGGTTAATAGCAGCAAATCTTCAGGGATCTTTTGGTCATTCTGAGAGCCTTAGCGTTTCTCAATGAAATATACTGCACTTGCTTTCCCATGCTCTGCCTCTAGGTTTATCCCACTGCAATGAACGGGCTTAGACTGGCACAGGATTAGAGGGATGAAACAGAAAAATGACCAGCTTTTATACACAGTTGCAAGTGAAGAATGGGGTGTCATGAAGGGAAAGAACATTCATGGTCTTAAAGCCAAATGTAAAGTATAAATCTGATGAACTAGAAATTCTTTTGATTTAGAGCCCAACAAGAAATGTACAGCTGTAAAGTCTTTGTCAGCTCATATCAATATTTCATTTTGCCAGTTCAGGATAATTTAAATCTATGTATTCCTAGAATTAAATGTAATGATATAGAGTTGGGCAGAAAGTGTAAAAATTTAACTTCATATACTACTACACTAGACAGAATTGTAGTTAAGGGCAGGGTACATGGAAGCGTGTAAAAGCAATTAAATGTGAGGTTGTCAGTAGGCAGAGAATTAGAGAATTCTTTGCATGACAGGGACAAGAAGAGGAGGTCATTAAGGCACATGCTATTTATTTTAATATTGTTCATGATCTGTATTGTACTAAAATTATAAATAGGCTAAGTGTGAGTGACCCAGAACAGTTTGGCTTCTGTCCTAGCTGGATTTAATCGCAGTTCACGTTGTCCTCCTTCCTACTCTTTTTCTGCCTTCAGCAGCAGCACTGCCAACATCTGAGATTTGTCTCCTGAGGCTTGCACTGAACCTTTTGCTCAACATTTAGCATTCAGCTCCAGGAGTCCTGTGTTTTTCATGACATGGGGTTCTTGGGGGGTGTGTGTTTAAGTAGCACCTGGTTTTGCCAAAAGATCCTCACAGCTGTATTTCATGCCAATAGGCTTATACAAAATTGTACTGCTATAACTATCCTGGGATACTGACTCCACTACAAGGCAGTGTTTGGGCTGCTTTTTGGAGGTGAGTTAAATTATAACTTTGCCTAAGCTACATCAGCTAGGTCCCAGTGTGAATGGCCAGCTGGAAGAAAGGGTTATACTGATCTAACAATATCTTTTTAAATTCACATGTTAGGTTATGCCAAAAAAATAATCCCATGTAGGCAAGACCTACATTTTTAGTCCTTAGGGCTGTGGAGGAAACATGACTCAAGTGTATTGAAGAGGCTTAGATACCAGAAGGCAAATAAAAATAACCCCAGTTGTAGTATTATTCTTTTTTTCAATTTCATTATTTTTGTGCCAATCTCAAGGTTTTGGGGGCCTGAACTCTGGAATCGTGAACCCTCAGGGACGGCAGGAATATTGATTATAATTAAATGGCATAATCTTTGGGACAGGGACTCTGCCTACTTATGTGTTCATACAGAACTCAGCACCAGGGGCTTCTAACCAAATACAGGCTTTCTGGTCCTACCACAGCGCAAACAAAGCATTAATGTTAACACAACACACCCATCCCACTTCTAGGTGCACATCTGCTACATGTCTAGAATCCTTGCCATCTCCCCTACTCAGACTAAAGTTATATCCTCCACAGTTTGTCTCTGCTTTGATAGAAGTCCTTACCTTGACTTTTTATGACTCTGTGTCACCCTTCACTCTTTGGGCCACAGACTGCACGTACCTCTCTGTGAGCCTCAGCAATGTACAGACGCTTCAACAGATGTATTTATACACACAACCCACTGTGGACTTACTTAGAAAACTACAAGAGAAGATGTATGATGCTAACTCTTCTGCAAGGAAAACGACAAAACCCCCAACTCTTGCTGCCTGCCTAAAGTTATCTTTTGTTATTTGCTATAGGATGAGTATTACCTCTGTGCAGATGGTTTACCTAAACCCCTGCAAATCACTGAAATCATGGTTAACCGACTAACCTATGGCTTTAGAGCTGTGTATGTTCCAGTCCATGTCCCATGTTTCTGTAGTAATGAATTATTATATTGCTTAAAAGTAAGGAGCTGGCTCATTTTCCCCAGGACTCTACAAATACACCAGAAGATACAGGTCCAGAGTTTGATGAAGCTGCTATAATGCAGCTCATTCTTTTATGACAGATCTTGTGAAACAGTTTTTCCTACTACAATTTCCAATCATTTTAGATGCCCCAAATCTCATTCTTCCTGTAAGAAATGCAAATGGACATTCCTAGGATCCACATATTTTGTTTTAGGACCACTTTTTAGAGAACATAGAGGACAAAGTACATGACCACCCTTATGAGCCTGGAGAAAAACCTACCAGGTTGCCGGGCTGAGGTACCTTTTATCAATAAGCACTCTGCACTTGTATGTAAGAGTGTCCTGGAAGTAAGTACCAAAGGCATGCTCAAAAATTACTCCTTCTCTAAACAAAGATGTTTCACAGCATTTGTCAAATGGAGAAATTACTTTTTGAAGCTATTTCAGCCTGTGTTTAGTAGACAGATTGAGCAAAATTTTATCCCTTTTCATGAGTTAGTAAAAACAAAAATTAAAGGTAAAATGTTTTTTACAGTACCTCTGTCAACATATAATCTGGTTGCAATTCAATCTAATAACAGTCTTCCAACCTCTTATTTTTATGATATACTCTTCGCAAACATTAAAGGGTACAAAACTATCAATGCAGGTGTTTGTTTTAGTATTACAATTTTATAGGACTGATCCCACTAATTCAAGTGTGTTCAGGAAACTTCAAAACCATGTATTTTGTGCCAGACTGAGTGGGCATAGTTAGTATAAAGAACATTAAGAACTAAATTAAAGCTTTGATGAACTCAGCACCTTTTTCTCTTCCCGAAATCCCTTGTTCTTCATCTATACTGAGAACCAACATGGCATTTTGTTTCAAAGATCTCACTTTTAAAATAGCCTCTCAATAAAGTTTGTGGAAAAGAACCAAAACACAGTCCATTAAAGAGCAAATGCAGGCAAGGCCATATATACTAGTTTTTCACACCATTGCATTATCAGTAATAGTGCATTTTTTTCCCCTAGCAGCACCTAAGAAAACTCTTATGTGTTGCACTTTATAATTGCTGTCTTTATAGCTGCTGGGGAAGGGTGAGTGTTGTGTATTGGTGTGAATGATTTCTTCAGCAGTAATAAAAGGAGGTATTAAAATGTCACTGCAGTCATTTAAGTGGTTGTTTTCTAGGAAATGAATGATTTTTGGAGTTCACAGTCTTCAGCTGCTAATAATAACTGAGCTCGTTCTGTTGATGAACAAGTTAAAATGGCATTTTGACAATAACTCTCCCTTATCAACCAACATTTGCCTTCTGTTCTCTTTGTGTAATAATAATAATCTTTGTATCTTCTCAATGTATTCTGGGGGCTCTGCAAAGATGACAGCAGAAGGCCAAGCTTCTCAAAGACTAAGAAATTGTTTTCCTCTTCAGGAGCGACAGCTCTTGCAGTTCAGCTAGCTCTGGCAGTGCGCTTTCCTTGGGAGTCATCTAACACCCGCATCTCAGCTGCCTGACCCCAAGCACCAATGGCCAGATCCTGTGCTAGTGAGTCTACAAGTTCAGCAATGGGAAAGACTGCACTTCGTCCTCAGTCTGAGCCTTGTACAGGGCAGCTTGTGAGCCACGATGGTCAATAAACCTGGTGATGCATCCGCTATTTTGGCAGTTGGAGAGTGTGTGCGCGCACGTGTGTAACCCAAGCTGTATGATGGTAACTACAGATCTCACACTAATGCGAGATGTGCTCCCACTTCTGTAAGATGCCAACCAGCTCAAAGGAAGTAAAGCTGAAAGAGACAGTCTGACCCACAAACCAGACACTCAGGAATAGGTTCAGAGAGGTGTGTATGGACCAGAGACCCCAGAAAACCTGATGGGCTGTGAGAAAAGCCCTAACTCCTCATGGACATGTTTACGTGAGCAGGAGGAGCAGTGAGATGCACTGATGCTGATGCTTACCCTGACCCACTGAAGACCTGGAGAGGTCATTCTCCAACTGCTGCATGGCAGCATGGCATACCTGTCTGGGGAGCTTGAGTTTTAGTGACTACCAGCACCTTCAAGAGTGCTTTGATATCCCTGCTTAGGAATAGATGATCATCATCATGTACTTAATGCCAGCACATGCCCTGGGGCAATGGTCCAAGTGCTGGGGTTTTGTCTGCCAAAATGAGGAAAGTTAATTCAACACCCTTGATAACAACAATAGTACTTTTTGCTTTTGATCTTCAAAGCACTTTACAAACATTAGCTAATTAATTAATCCTTACAATACTCCTCTGCTATTATCCCCATTTAGCAGATGGGGAAATTGAGTCAGAGAAGTTAAATGACTTGCCCAGGGCTATGTAGGAGTTGGCACCGTGACTGTGATGGGGAATTCCTGGCTCCTCCTTTCAAATCTCCAAAACAGCTGTGGCTGCTGCTGCAGACCTGGGACTGCCTTAACTACAGATGCTGGACTGAGCGGCTGGGCAGAAGCACTGAGTCTGGGGTGCACCTTGCCCATCGGACGTGGACAGGTCAATGTGTCACCTATGGACTTGCATTGTGGTGCCAACCTCAGAGATTGTTGGGCTTTGTGAGCACTTTCTTGTGCTCCTCTATCTACAGAGCTTCTGGAAAGGAGCTGACTCATGTCTGGCCAGCCTGGCCCCAAGAGTGCCTCTCTTGGTGCAAATACCCACACTCAGCCCTTGCATGAGGGTCTCTCAAAGCTGCTGCCTATGTGTTAGTGAAACACTAATCCTGTTTCATAGTCAGAAGACAGGGATATAGAGACAGAGGTGGGGACAGCTGAATATAAGCCTTTAAAACTTTGTTTGACAAAGTCCCCATATGACGAATGAACTGAGAGGTGACACATCATTAGGGGTGTGGACAGTATGCTGAGGAAATAAAAAAAAGCTCTTAATTTTTGCTCACCCAGGTAGTTCTGTATCTGATAGAGTACGAAGATGGTAATTTCCTCTACTGCTTAGGGATAGGGTTGCTCAAGATCTGTTACAAAATCAGGATAATAACTTAATATCAAAGGAACCATCTTCCTATTTTGCCTCCAGGTAATCTGGAAGACCGGTCAATACTACTAGATAACAGGTATGCATTAATCAAATAAACTTATGAAAAGTAATTGTAGTTTAAAAGGTATATTGTAATTTGCAGTGCACATTTTGCAATGGAATACAGCTCTGGTTATCATCACACAACTCCACAAAAATAAGTTGTAGAATAAAATAAAGGGAAAAATTGAATAAGGAGAATCTTTTACTTCTACATGATTGTGAGAAATATGTTCAAAGCAGAGGTATGCTAAGATATTGTGTTAGAAAGGTACTAACCATCCAAAGCATGGAAAAGATCTCTAAGTTAAAAAAAACAGTAAAAAAAAGAAGTGTTCTCCCAGAGTTGAGGGAAATCAGCACAGAATCAGAATGGCTGAGGTTGGAAGGCACCTCTGGAGCTCATCTAGTTCAACTACCCTGGAGCTCATCTGCTCAGAGCAGGGTCATCTATTGCAGGTTGTGCAGGGCTGTGTCCAGTCAGGTTTTGAGCATCTCCAGGGATGGAGACTCCACAGCCTCTCCGGGCAGCCCATTCCAGTGTTTGACTGCTCTCTCAGTAGTAAAAAAATTCTTATGTTACAATGGAATTTCCTGTATTTCAGTTTGTGCTCATTGCCTATTGTCCTGTCCTTGGGCACCACTAAGAAAAGCCTGGCTCTACCTTATTTGCACCCCATCAGCTGTTTATACACATTGATAAGATCCCCCCTGAGCCTTCTCCTCCACAGGCTAAACAACCCTAGTTCTCGCAGCCTCCCATTGCATGACAGATATGCCAAAACCTTCATCGTCTTCGTGGTCCTGCACTGGACATGATCCAGTATGTCCATATCTCTGTTGCACTGTGGAGCCGTGCACTGGACCCAGTACTCCAGGTGTGCCTCACCAGTGCTGTGGAGAGGGAAAGGATGACCTCCCTCAGCTGGTAATGCCCTTCCTAGTGCAGGCTGGGATGCTGTTGCGCTTCTTTGCAGCAAGGATACACTGCTGCCTCATCTTCAAGTTGTCCACCAGAACCCTCAGGTCCTTTTCTGCAAAACTGCGTTCCAGCTGATCAGCCCCCAGGCTGTGCTGGTGCATGGAGCTGTTCCTCCCCAGGGGCTGGACTTGGCATTTCCCATTTTTGATCTTCATGAAGTTCCTGTCAGTCCCTTTCTCCAGCCCACCCAGGTCCCTCTGAATGGCAGCACAACTGTTTGGCGCATCAGCCACTCCTCTCAATTTTTTATCATCTGCAAACTTGCTGAGTGTGTACTCTGGCATATTGTCCAGGTCATTAATGGAGATGTGAAACCATATTGGCCTCAGAATCAACTCCTGGGGCGCACAAACAGCAGCTGGCTTCCACTTGAACTTCATGCCACTGATCATACGCCTCTGAGCCCAGCAGGTCAGCCAGTCAGTTTTCAATTCACTGCGCTAGTCTTTTCAGCACAGAGGGCTATCAGGTTGTTCAGGTGTCATTTCCCTTTCACAAATCCATGCTGACTCCTCCCCACTTTATGGTTTCCAGAATTATGGTTGCCAGGAGCACTTTATTGAGCTGGATGTTTTATTGCCCACCAGCCATGAGTTCAAAATGTGCCAACCTTGGAAAAAAAGAAGACAAGTGTGTTGCTTAAATGAAAGTAAGTAGATATATTTCTTGAGACCAAACTCTTTGTTACCATATATAAATTTAAAACTGCATAGTCTGCACAACCCTCAGTCTATAACTTGACCTGACTGCTGAGAATGTCTGCTGAGGACATCTCTCCCACAGAGAGGAGGAAGATTTCCCAAATCATGCAGAATCAGTGTCCCAGAACCTACGCTCGCACAGCATATGAGATGTTTAGAGCAGGCTGAATCTTAACTGGCTCTTTGCTTTCTGATGGGAACCATCATCAGTTGGCACCTGATGGAAATACCCCCAGGCTAACATGTGAAAGACACTGCCAAACCAGACTACATAGCCAAGGTGACACAACCATGTCCTCACTTGCAGGGTTGATGGTGATTGTCAACCACGCATGAGAACGTCCAGAGCTGTGAGTAACATTCCTGTATGGCTATAAGGACATGTTTCCCAGAACTCCAAAAAGGAAAGAGTGAGATTCCTCTTGGGGATGCACAGCAAGGGGGCAAGAGGCAATGAACACATGTTGCAATAGGGGAAATTCTGACTAGATGGTAGGAAAAAAATACTCAAAGTGAGGGCAGTCAAAAACTAGATGAGGGTCCAGGGAAGTTGTGGCATCTCCAGTTTTGGAGATATTCACAACTCGACTGGACAAGGTCCTGAGCAACCTGATCTAACTGGACTTGCTTTAAGGAGGAGGTTGAATTAGATAACTTATAAAGGTCCTTTCAAATCACAACTGTTCTGTGAGTCTATGAAATCCAAGTTCACATTAGGACTCCACCCAACATTGGAGTAGGAATGTAGTACAAACAGGAATGTAGGATACAGTGCTAATCTGCTAATATTTCCAAGCCCGAAGGGAGGGGAGTTTATACCCTATCATTTCACAAAAGATGGTCAGGCCAAATCCAGAATAAATGCATAGAGGTTGGGGCTATTCCTTATATTACCATAACAATGGTTCGGCTGGTTTAGTAGTTAAACTACTTCCAGCAAATAGTTACTTCTGGCATCACAGAAGTGGAAAATTTACTTGATATTAAATAATTGCAACAAATCCAAATATAGTTGGAGGCATATAGTACAAGGGAAGTTAAGAGCTTTGCAAGAAATATGAAATGTGCCCATTATGAAGAGCTTTCTGTATAGAATTTTTAATGGTGTATTCATGTTAAAAGGACTTCAGTATGTTTTTAGTGGAAAAAATAGCTCTTGGTATGGATAAAAATAAATTGGCCTGGGATTTTCCTTTGTTAGAAATTAAAGTGTCTCACAAAATTATTAATAGCTCTGTGTCTTCATGGTGTTAGTGAATTTTTCTATGGAGATGTAATTTGGTAGAGGGTTCTGGTATTTGTTCTTCAGCATTCTGACAAGAAAACAATGGCTTCTTTGCTATTTATTGGTTTAGAAAGAAGGAGTAATGCTCAGCCATTTAATCTCAGAGGTGTCTGACGGCACTTTCCGCAATCAGCACTGACAGTTCAAGGATGAAAGGTATGGTGTATATTCCTGTTACTCAAGGGTTAAAGAAGGTCCCATAAATAAATTATGGATGCATTTTTAGAGCACTTTGCTAAGAACAAGAATGGCAGAAAATATCACAAGGCTGTCAAATCAGATTAAAGCCCATGTGCTCTGAGTAATCTGTGGGGAAAACTAACAAACTGTATGTTTGTCACGTATTAAAGATATTTTCTTAAAAAGCTGATTGGCTGAATGAACATAGAAATCCACCCTTGTTTTTTTCCCCATCTCTCATGGTTTCTCTCTTATGCTTAGTTTTAAGTATAACTTATAAAATATTTGCAGCTAGCAATGTATCCCAGATTGGTGAAGACTCCATGAAGAATAAAGCTGTGGAATCAAGTGTACATGTTAACGCACATGTTTGGATAAAAATTCATAGTATGTATATAAATTTTCTCAGAAAGGTTTTCTAAACCCAGTCACTTAGGTGCCTTGAAAATTTAACCTTACATCTTCTGCTGTTTCATAACATGTAGGCAGAAGGTTTATTCTTGGTCTCCTCATACCAGAACTGGAGGAATTTACATATATCCATCAGAAAGACAGAACTACTGTTCCAGCAGTTTGCAAACTGCTAATCCATTGTCCTAAAGATCTAGAATTTGAATCATGTAACCTACAAAAGATAAAGTTGTGATTACAGGACACAATCCTACCAAGTAATTGTGCGAAGAAGGATGCAAGGGTCCTGATAGAAAGGATAAACACTATCTCTCAATTTCTAGAACTGTCCCAACTGGCTTTTAGCCTGGATGCATGTTCTGGCTACCACTGGACTGCCTGTTGGACTGACACCCTGGCACACACCCCTGCATCCTCTCTGCCTTGTTTTCCATGGGAAAAAAGGCAACATATGGACTAAAAGGATCAATGGTGTGTCTTGGCCAGGCTTTTGTTTAGGAAATAAAGTGCTTAGGTGTACCACAGGCTGCCTGAGCCCAGCTGTGTACATGCAGACTGTAGGCATAGCAACTTGTATTTGTCTTCAACCACCCAACACAACAATTTTTTTTTTTCCTGTGTCGGTTTTAGGGATAAGAGAACTGCACTGGGCCATAAATCCATCTTTCAGTCTCACATACTATTGGACTCAGCTGGACTCACAGGCAGCCCAAAGTAAACAAAAGACTTCAATTTGATAGATGAAAAAGCTCAGCAGAAAAAGGACAAAAGGAATAACTGAATCTCTCTCATTGAATGACACCTTATGATATGGCCTCTTATAAGATGTATAATGTGCTAAACACCTGAGGCAGAACCTAAGGAGGTAATTAAATGCCTTGTAATTAGAGTAAGATGCCTATGATGCTCTTAGATCAAGAGTAAGAAAAGGATGTTCAAGTCAGCCTTGAATTATATCACTATTGGACTACATCGGAGATGTATGTGAGATTTGGACCAGATCCAAAGCTTTTTCATGCCCTTATCTTCCTAGGCATGTCTGGATAGGCACAACTCTCCAGCTGACTGACAAAAGTCCAAGATATTGGTTATCATGAGGGAAAGTCCAAGCAGAAATGTACCAGTAAGTACAGTAAAACCCAGGAAATTTTATAGCCAAGCTGGTATGATACTGTGTTTGTATCTGGAGGAAGAGATTTGAGGCCCAGTGCTGTCTCACAGGACTGTTTCTTTTTGCATTATGGTTTTGTTGTTGTTGTAGGTATTTTTTATATAAACTGACCATTCAATAATGTTTTTCATTGTTCACTGCTGGGTGGCCCAGCTCCAAAAACCAGCATCTCCTAGTGTGAGTGTAGTTTGTATATCAGAAGAGAAATAGTTTCTAAAGATTAAGAAATTCTCTGCCGCTGTACTTTGCTGTATAAATGCTGTATAAAAGAGCTTTATGTGCTCTATATATTCTATAAATTCTATGCTGATGTAGTACAATAAAACTATTTATTTTATAAAACACTGTCAAGATGAGTCTATGTCTACCTTTCTTTGATAGATTAGCCTTGTTTTTTCAAAAGACCCCAAAAGGGTTGATGAACATTCCTCTCTGAATTTGCATTTGCTTTAGTGGAATAAGGTTTTCTCCCAGTAGTGCTTATGCATATAAACATTTGTAGGATTGGGCCATGTTTATTACCCAAAGAACTTTGAACACATTGGACCTGGAGTCACCCATTGTGGAAAATATCTCTCGGTACCCGTGAGATTCCTGTTTTACTGCAGTTGAATACAAAGCTCAGTAAAATCTGTGGAACAAAATTATTTTGTAAAATCGTAACTACAGAAGTTTCTACCACACATGTAATTAGATGCTTAAAATCCCCCAAATAAGAGTGCTAATGCAGACAGGGGAAAGAATTTAAAGTTTTTAAACAAATAAGAACAGTCGTTAGCAAATGACTACCTGAAAATACTCAGCACTACACAAGACATACATTAATTAACTAACTTTTATAACAGAAGGAAAAAAATGCTGAAAGTAAAAGATTTGATCACTTTGGTTGACAGTTTCCAGGTTAAGACACATTCATATCAGAGAAATGGATTCTTGAAGTAATTTCGAGGACAAGCATTTTAGCAATCAGTAACTATTGTCAATCTTATAATCATTGCTTGACTCCAGGAAAAAAAGGAAAAATACACTGACATATTCAGGCATACATTACTTTTATTTAGAGTAATGGGATAAATTCATTAGGCCCAGTATGCTAAATGCTTGGTTGAAAGGAATACTGTGAACATTATAAGGGCAAAAGTTGCAAGTACAAAAGAGCTGCCATTTTACCAAAACCAGTGTATGTTTTCAGAAAAGGAAATTGCCTAGCAGGGGAACACAGGTGCTTGTGTTGATGAAAAGGACATGAATCCCAAGGAGATCCAGTTTGAAGCCACCAAGTTCAGATCTGCCCCACCTTTCATGTTTAAGATGGAAGGCTCACAAAACCAGGCTTCCCTGTGAGATAAACGCAGCATCACTTCAACTACCATCCTGCACGGGGTTGCATGGCTGACATATTTTACTCAACATGCTTCCAAGAGGGTAGGTTATACATAAGAAGGAGCATCTGCATGTTTCGGGAGAAATGGTGCCGCGGGAGCTTTCTGCATTCCCAGTTTGGTTGCATAACTCTGCTGGTATCCCCGTACCACCCTAACTAGGCCACTAAAACTCCTAGGGTATGCTTGCGCACCGTATTATGCAATTTCATGCAGGGATACCCAAATTCAGACTAAATGATTCTCTCTATTCAAGGCAGGCAAGCCGTGCTAGCACATCGTTCTGCCTTATCTGTTTTATTCTTTTACAGGCTTATTGAAAGCCAGATGGGCATTTCTACATGGTACTACACTGAGCAATACTGTAATTAACCTGGCATTATCGCGGT
The DNA here is from genome assembly GCA_026212715.1 of Elanus axillaris. NCBI lineage: Eukaryota > Metazoa > Chordata > Aves > Accipitriformes > Accipitridae > Elanus > Elanus axillaris. Next base: position 35,802,024 of record JANZLQ010000078.1, read on the forward strand.
ATGTTTTGCTACCTAGAACTGTTTCTAGAAATTATTGTAATAAACAACACAGAAAAATGCTAATACACTAGCTTTTCATAGTGGCAATCGTAATAGCAGCAATATCAAAAAAACATCACTCCTGGGAGAAAGGTATCAGTTTGCTGCATAAAATGAATTACTGAATTTCTTTTCCCAAAGTTTAGACTTGTTCAGATCTTGAATTTTGGCACAGCAGACTGAGGCGCTGCAGGTTTCTACTGAAATGTCACTCTTCATTCCTGTTCTCAATTGTGTCTAATTTTTTTATCAATTACAGCTATTCAAACTTTTTCTAGTTGAAAATGTTCTTCAAATAAAATGCCACTTCCTCCTCAAAAACATTCTCAAGCAAAAACACATTAACAGAAACTCTGCCACTACCGAAAAGGAAAGATTTTCATTGGAAAAAAAAGGAAAAACATATTCAAAAAACTGCCACAAGAAATTGTGTGTATTTTCAACTTGTCAAAGTTAGGCTCTTTGCTATTAAAAAATCATACAGAGGGTTATATGTAAATACAGAACTTCTCAGAGTAAGGAAAGATATAGCAGCTGCCCTTAAGAGTTTATATTTTAATTTCTACTGATAATGACAGAGAGTTAGGGTGCCTGGGGAACAGAAAAAAGAGGAACAGACCAGGGATTACACAGACAAGCAACCTGCACACTGAATCCAGGCCATGATGTGGTTTGTCTGCTGGCTTTGCATGCCTAGATACAATCACTTCTTAACCACCTAAAACTAGTCTAAAGATTATCCATGCCACAAAGATTGATGCTGTTAAGATAGATCAGAAAAAAAATGAGCTCAGGGTTTAAATAAACCTGGTGATCTGGATGACCACAGCCAGGGGAGGACATCATGAAAACCCCTGACAGTCCTTGCCATCTCTGCCTGGGGAACAGAGAAAGTCCCTCCCCACCCCAAACCTGGCAATCAGTTTAACACAAGCCCGGGAGCAAGAGGCACCGACATGGTCCTGTGATGCAATTCAGTCTACTTTCTTTTCTCCTGTGAGGAAGACAATGTATTGTGTAGCTTAAACCTATAGCAGAAAGTTTTATTTTTAATTCAGGGACAATCACAGTGTCTTGTAGAAGTTCCTCCATGATGATGAGCAAATTCCTCCTCTGAGCAATGCAGAAGATGGAAGATGACTGATGGCATAGTACTGCAAAGCCAGCACAGATGTTAAGCAATATATTTTTGTAGATGGCAAATACTCAGAGTTGACAGAGTTAACAGAGGTTACCTTCATACTAATGAATTAAGTGTGCCTGACACAAACCCCCAGCACAGAGCTCAACTGCCATGGAAGAGCCCATATTCACACTGTTAATTTCCCTTAGCCTTCAGAACAGTGTGACTGCATGCAAATCCCTTATGGAAAGCAGTTTCTGGTCCACAAGTCATACCCAGGAACTGTTTGGAAAATTGTTCATTAGTTTAGGACAAAACCACACCTGTAAATTGAGTTGGGCAAGGTGACCACAGGGGTTCCTCCCAACCTTATTTTTTCTGTGGTCTGATGACTGTTTCACAGTATGGATTATCAAATTTCAGTGCTTGAACTGTTCCTTGGCACTGTTTGATGTGGTCATGTAGATACGTCTGTAGAGTCCCTCCTGGGGAAATTCAGAGGCTGGGGTCTCTCCGAGCTGTGCTGCCCACCCCAGCCTGGAGTCACAGCACCATGCAGACGAACACGGCCATTGACTTTTGTTCATTTTCTCTTTCAATGGTCTGGAAAAATGAAAGGCCACTAAAGTGGGAGAATTCCTGACAATGCAATATCCAAGAACACGAAAACACAAAATGACTTGGAGTGACTAAAAGAGCAAGGCCACAGAGGTGTAACTGTAAAGATTTCAGAGACAAAGACTGGGAGATGTTTTATGGAGATGAGGACAAGGATGAGGTGTAGAGAAGGAAAGCTCAGTTAAGGTCTTTCGATACCGTAAATGTAAACTGGTGAGCACTGGTTGTAAATACAAATCGAAACACTTCTGGCGGGTATTGGGAATTCAGAAATAGCTTTGCCCTAAATAATTTTTAGTTGCTTTCCAGTACAGAAGATTCTCTTTTCTCAAATGTTCAATGCAAAATTAAAAAGGAGTCATCAAAAAATAATACTCACAATAATTCTATTTAAGCATTTAAATAATTAATACATATTTTCCTAAATTCTAGCCATAACTAGTATATATTCTGTCTTACATACTTTTCAATCAGCCATTTTCAAAGGTTAGGTCTTTTAAAAACATACATGTTTATAGCCTGCCCCACACCTCCTTTCTCTCTGTTTCTCTGTCAGTGTAAGTGAATGCCTTAGCGGGACAGGGAAGTAACTGCAATGTCCCGCAGACACTCAGTTTCCATCTGCTGAATACTGGGGCATTCTTAAAAAAGGAAGTAGTGAAGCAAACATGCTTTATACTGAATTGATGCCCAGTGGCTCAAGTGTAGAATTTCAACAAAACGTCCTAACAGATTTTAGTATTAGAACTTATTTTTTTCCTCTTCTATCTTCCCCATCCAGATCCCACTGTCAGGTATTTGGCACTTAGAGTTATTTTTGAAGAAGGCGCAAAGCTGGTGAAACAGTAGCCTGGTGACTATTTTGACCATATCCCAGTTATATTACTCCCTTTGGTCTTCTAGACATGAAAGAGTTGTACATGTAATTTTATAGAGTGTTCCTTTCTTCTGGAATCTGCTTGGCTTTCATCACTTGCTGACTTTTGGATCTATTTTAAGGGGTTTTTTGTAAGATGTTGTCACATTCAGCCATTCCCACTGAAATAATTTTGCCAAAAGATATGAGTGAAAAAAACTGGACAGAGCCAACTCCCTTTTTCCTATTGAGTCACTGACAGATCTTTAAATACTATGAAGAACTGCTAAAACATGAGATGATGTAAAGATCTTCAGACAAGACCAACTCTTTTAATTGTTTTAATACCATTTTTTTCCCAAGGAAGGAAACTTAAACAAATGTGAATAAAGCCAAACACCCTTTAGCTGCATTTACAAGAAATAAAAAGAAATACTAAACTGTAGCTTGATCTGAACAATATCAAGCTGTGTATTCGAGCTGGGGTAATGTAGATAAATTTTAAACCATTACCAACCCAGTCCTCTGTATATAACATCCAGAGACACATGTTTTATGAAAAAGCCAATGTTTCTGCTTTAGAGACAGGTCTTTTTTTTCTGTGCTTCTACCAAGCAAAACCCAAAACGTGTTCCAGATGCTGTGAAAGATTTTGATAGCTACATCAAAGGTTAAAGAACTTCACTGATTCATTGACACTCAAATCATTCCTTTCCACTTGTCCTCTCTGAAATTCACACCACTAAGTATGAGTGCAAATGGTTTATTATCCTGTAATCTAAATGATGAGGTTTGGCAGAAAGATGCCTGGCATTTGAAGTAAACAACAGGAAGAAGTAATAAATAGTACATTAAAACAGTTCACCCTTGAATGGAAAGGCTACAGTTGACTCCAGGCCTCAGGCTGGCAGCTCTTTATATTACAGTGAAGAACATACACTAAATTTGTCCAAGATCCCTGTGAAAATGGAATGTTTTTAAACTTTTGTGTTGAGCATTTACATCCCCAGATTTTTATGGTCTCTTAGGTATCTTCACTGTTCTAGAGTGTTCTCATAAGAGGTACAAAAAGTATGTTAAAGAAAATAATTTCTTTAACTCAAATTAGAATATAGATTCACCAACTTTTATGTCCTTATGCAGAACAGTTTTGGAAGGAAATGGTAACTGGAACTTTGTTTTGGAAAAAAAAAATTCAGACATACACGTATCTATGCAGATTTCTGCAGCCGTGTATTATCATGCAGAAGTTTCCAAAGGCTTCAGAACTGTCAGGTATTAATGATTTAATCTCAAGGTACATTTAAAGACTTTGTGAATCACTGCAGAGTTTATATAATTGCTGGTGTTCCCATCTCATTGAACAAAATTGTCTGTATTTCTCTAGCTGTACAAACAGTAGATGCAATATTCGCTGCAGTGCAAGATGTCCTCCCAAACAGGATCAGGATAGTTCAAGAGAGATCAGGTGGGGTGAAAAGGTAATTCTTGCCACATTTACAGAGGTTAAAGCATGTGCCCCAGTAAATCCTATGTCTAAAAAGTGTGTTGTGGACATATACTCACTATGAAATAGATTAAACCAACTCATTCTAACTAGCCTAATTAGCTACCACCAGAAAGCTGCCATTTTGAATCCATTACAGAGTTATTACTTGGGAGCGACAGACTGTAACCAAGTTAGTCTTCTATAAAGATGGAGGAAAAATAACTGAAAAATCTAGTTCATTACATTTCCTGAGTTTATTTTGCTTATGTCTTAGTGGATTACCAGCATAAAGTAAATATTAGACATAACAAAATGTGGCTGAGCATTGCCCCATGCTTAATGGTTGCCTGCAAGTGCTTCAGAGTGTAGAGAAAGTGTAATAAAATACTAAGCATGCCATATTACCAACAAATAATCTGAATAAATGACGTGGATTATAGCAAAAATTGCTGACTAAATTCCAGGGTTATGATCCAATAACAATGACTTACAGGGAAGAGTGAAAGAGTTATGATGTACATGTACTAGTACAGTAACATCTACCTCTTGCATTCATTCAGAAATAATCCAATTAGGGGAAGTAGTAAATCTACAGACTGCTTTTACTAGTTGTAGTGGAAGAATTAAAAAAGATCATGAGGGACAATTCACCTTGGCAAAAAAAAATAATCTGCAGAGATCTTAAAAACTTAGGTTCTATGTAGAGCATCTTTTGGTGTAATTTTTTAATGCTCCTTCCATCTCATAAAATTGGAGTTGATGGAAGTAATGGAATTTATTCTTTGTCATGCTACAGCAGTTCTTGTGTGCACTGGAGACTGCAGACTGTCAAAGACATGGTTGTAACCCTGTGGTTCTTAGATGCCCAACCATATGTTGATGTAAGGCACCGGAGCAGCTTTAATTGGTACCACCACTTTGGGTCTCAGTAACCTACTGCCAGGGGGAGCCAGGAACAGTGGGACCTTCAGCTTCTGTGGCCCCATCTGTTCTCTCAGTCCTTTGCTTGTATTGCTTAGATTTTCCTTATGTGTAATATATTTTTGTTCTTTAAGAGAGTAAAACCTCCCGAGGGTAACCCTAAGCTCACTACACAGTCAATGAAAGGGATAGAGGCACTTCCAAAAGACAGCTCACCTATCCTGGAAACATTTCTGAGAGTGGAACAAGCTATCTATCTTTGTTGACTAGAGGACATGACTATTTAGGACAAGAGGAAATGGCCTCAAGTTGCGCCAGGGAGGATTAGATTGAATATTAGAAAAAAATTCTTTACTGAAAGGATTCTCAGGTATTGGAACATGCTGCTCAGGGAAGTGGTGGAGTCACCATCCCTGGAGGTGTTCAAAAAACATGTAGGCAAGGCACTCCAGGACATGGTTTAGTGGGCATGGTGGTGTTGGGTTGACGGTTGGACTCGATGATCTTAAAGGTCTTTTCCAACCTGAACAATCCTATGATTCTATTTTAGACCTGCCCACCTAATTGGTGGGCAGATAAACATGAGACTGCTCACAGTTTTTGTATGTGTCCTTAGCATATTCTGAGATCAATGTTGTGATCTTCAAAAACTGTGTCTCTTCCCTGCACCTTTTTCTGGGATAAATGGACTCTCCTTTTCCATACCTTCTCTCCTTAAAAAAGGTGACTTTTTTTTCCTACAATGGGATCAAGAGCAGTAGAGGAGCCACATACAAGTTACAGACATTAACTTCAGCACACACAGGTATCCCTGTGTTGTACCATCTTAAATTACCAAATGTGTCTTCTTTGGGGTTGATTCCACAGTTTGTAAATTCATTTGTGCAGGGATTGTATTCATACTGAGCCTTACACAATGCTGATCATAAAGTCAGCATTTAATAAGTTAATAATAATAATAGAATAACATATTGTGAGTCTAAAGGTTTATACTTCCAAGTTTTATTTTCTTTTTCAGGAACTTTGAAAAACACCTTCCACACTATATTTTTGTTTTAAGTCTTAATCCATAATTATGGAGAACTGAGGTACCAATGCCAGAGTAACAAGATTAATACCTTTTTGACAGAATTTAATAATATGGTTTTATAATATTTAATTTTGTTCATAAAATATCTCTCAGTAGGAAACTTTTTTTTACTTACCTAAACATTATTGCTTTAAAACAATTTAATTCATATTTCCTGGCACAAAGAATTTATTATGAAGGCTTGTTGGGAACAGGTTTTTATAGGCTCATGCAGGGATTAGCTTCAACTTAATTTGGATATTCAACCAATTTTGACAAGTATAGTCCACTGAATGTGGGCTAATAATACAGTCCTTAATTCATTTATCCTTTTTAAATGTTCCAAGCCCTTTAAAATCATGTTATATCAGTAGTCTGGATAACAAAACTCAAGCTGGTGTTGGTTTTGATCTCTAGAGAAAGTATCCAACCATCAGGGCAGCTGATAACATTTTTGCCTAAGTGAAATGAGAATGAGGGCAGAAAATGGACTGCTACGTAATGTATTAGCAGCAAATGTCACTCTTACCAGTGAAATTTCAATCTGCAGTACCAAGCTTTCTATGCAGTACATGGGTTAGCAGAAAGTCCTGCTTCTCTGCTATGCACCAACAGTAAATGCCTTCCTTTGCAAAACCAATTTCCAGGCAGCAAAACTCTATTGATCCCATACACACACATCTGGTGAGCTTGAAAAGCTGTTCCTCAAAAAACCCTGGAAATGCAGATAGTTTGCTATCACCGTGCAAAGACAAGCCTGTCACTCAGCTGCAGCCTGGATCCTACCCAGGGCCCAAGTTATGGAGTCACCAGCACAGCCTGTGTTGCTTGTGGGGATATGAGGGGCACAGTCACAGGAACCCATTTTTGTGATCCTCAAGAGAGGAAGAACCTGGGGAAAAAGCCTAAAGTGTCTGGCTGGTGGGAAGATATGAGGACAACGATGAGCAACTGAGATTCATGCCTCTATTCAAGCTAAATATTCTGTGTGTAGCTGACAAGTGAGAGCTGGAACAGTCCCCTGAGGGCTGTGGGCTTGGAGAACCAATGCAGAAATGGGTTTCTAGCCCTACTGTTATTTATCTATATAACTAATAAATGCAAACCAAAATCACGAATAAAACTGAGGATCCTCTCCAAAGATCTCAGGTCATCTCAGTTTTCTTTCCTATACCTCCAAATAGATATTAAATAGTTTCTTGGAACAGGAAGAAATAATGAAGAAATGTGACAGTCTGAAAGAAACACCACCTTTTCCACTGGATCAGAAGGAACAAAAACATTGAACTTGCAAACCTCACTGCTGCTTATGGGGAAAAATGCCACAGTTTTTTTCAGAGCTGTAACTGTATCTTTCTCACAGCTGAGTGCCCCTTATCCTCCGCGGTACCCTGATGTGGCATCACCACACAGTCAGCTTGCACCTGTACAGGAGTTTGCATGGGGAAAAAGTTGGCTCCAGTCACAAGAAAACCACAGCAGGCAACATGTGGGGAGAATTTCACAGACCAGGTAAAGTTTTTGCTGTACATTTGATAGATGCTCCTACAACTGATTGTGTCATCGTGCCAGCACAAAAACATGGATACAGTCCTGTTCACATCAATCCAAAATCCATCCACCTGCAGAATCCAAAATCACCTTCAGTATGAGATTCAATTGCAAACCTGAGACCCAAGGACAGAAAATGAACACATTGCAGTCAAAACTGTAATGAAAGATGAAAAAATTCTACTGTTTTTTTCAGGTTATGGGGGTGTAGCTGTGTGAATATATATGTATAGTCGTAAAAAGAAAGGTGGAATATATTTAAAAACTAGTCAGGACTTTTTCCTTCAGGATTACAAGTGATGTGGAAAATATCCCTTGCAGCTACTGTGCAATAAATTGCAGCGTGATCAGAGATATGGATCAGATGATCACAGAAAGCTTCTGAGAGTATAGGTAAACTCTGGCTGCTTTCTCCTCTGACTTTACCTCCGTAAGTTTATTACCTTCTTCTAAGTTATAATGGCATGATTGAAGAAAAAAATTATTCTTGTCAGAATGTGTATAAACTTATTTGTCCAGAAAACTCATGCCAGTAAGCTTGAGTAGGAGCTTTTCTGCCTACACAAAGAAGAAAAACAAAAATAAAGGTCTCATAGAATCATTTAGGTTGGAAAAGACCTTTAAGCTCATCGAGTCTAACCCTAAAGTTTACACAATGTTTTAAATCTTGCATGGGGAAAGTAAATCAGAATGATTATTCCTCTTTACTGGTAAAACAGGAATAAATGGACACACAGAGCAACTGGTAACCATGAGATTCAAATCAAATAAAACGAAGGATTTTTTTATGCTTACCGAATTGTTACACTTTGGAACATGCTGCTGCAGGATTTTCTGGGTGCAGAATGTGTAAAGCAGCTAAAAAAAGGCAATTATCCAAGCCCATCAAACACCAAGAAACAGATAAATCCTCTGGCTCAGGAAGTCTCTTAAACTGCAGATGAGCAGAGCTGGGAGGGTACGGCTGAGGAGAAGGCACTGCTCTTCTCATTCGCTTTCTGCAGGCACCTACAACCAGCTGCTGATACCAAGCGCAGCTCTGGCCAAAACAGACATTTTCTTTAACCCAGTAGAATGATTTTTATATTCTTCTTCAGTACAGTTTGATTTTCACACTCCTTAGAGTACTGCAATTTTTCTTCTAGCAGAAAAGATACCGGGTGCCATTTGGCATTCCTGGAGTCCTTTTAGCTGTCAGGGCAGGGAGGGATTCTCTGCCCAGAGGTGGGACACACCTTGCTATACACGCATTGATCTTTCATAAGGTTTTAGTATGTCATGGGTGCTCTTAGTAACACAAGCAGTTTTTGATGAGCACCTGCTGCTCCAAAATATACCATAAAAAAATGGGGCTATGGAATTAAGCTATTTACAAAAACGAAATAAGACAGACAAGGCAGCTAGATACATAATGCAGGAGAAGAAGAGCAGGAGCGTGTCATTTGAGCTGTCTAGAGAACTAGACCATGTGAGTATGTCTGTGGTTTCTTTCTGAGGGATTTAAATCTTAATATCAGCAGCACAGTAATGTTTTTATTAAAACCGTACCCAGGCATTTCCCAAATCCAGTATATATTTTTAATTACAGTCACTTCTATTTAAGCCCTCCATTGTATTTTAACATCTTTGCTTCTTGGCTTACTACTGAGTAGCATGAAGGTCAGTGCTTAATGCAGGCTTGCAGTAAATTACACTTCTTCAACTGCACTTTCAATACACCTTCGTCAAAAATCTTCTAAGAAAACTGCCATTCCCACTAATGACAAATTTCATATGCTGGTTGGTCTCCATCTCACTAACTCCCATTCACTGCTAGCATTCAGAAAATGGCTCAATTAGTAGAGACTTTGAAAGATATTGCTGCAGGAGATTTGTGAGGAGAGATGCCAGCAGATAAATGTGAGTCATTTTTCAGCTCAGGAGGCTTCAGCTCTGATTGCACAGACTGATTCTACTTAATTCATTTCTTTCTTTCCCTGTATGTGAAGGAGACAGCAGGTGAATAGTAAAATACAAAAACTGGAGCAAAAATGGGTGTTATTAAAGTGAATCAAAGTAACAAATGGATTGGCAAGTACACAGGTAGATTATCTATGATTCATGAGCATGTATTATTTTTAAAATGCCATTAGCCAGGCAATGACTATATGGAGATGCTAGTAAATCCCCAAAGTTTCCTGAATTTTGTAACTTTCACTGTAAGTCCCTGAATTCATATAGCTTTGTGGAGGTCTGAACACTGTGCTCACTCTGCTCTGAGCAGGGGATTGGAGCAGAGACCTCCCCAGCTCCTGGCCAGCCTGAATGACACTATGATTTGTGTCTCCTGTTCAAAAAAATATACATTGTCTCTCCTAGGAGTGGAAAAATATGTAGTAGAAAAGACTTTGGAGATGGCTCACACAATAAAAAATGGATGTGGACACCAGAACTGAAGCATTCCCAAATACATCAGAGTCTGGAAAATGCTGACCAAGAATGCATTTTGCTGAGGGGATGAAAGTAATCAATTCACAGTCATTTAGTTGTATGGGGAGTGACTTGGTGAAGAATGAAGGTCAGACCTACTTTTCATCAAGTCAATGTGGGGCCAACAATAACTACCAAGTGGTACCTGACCAGTCTGCTGTGCAATATTTTGAATAAGGATGATAGGTTGCCTGCTGGTAAAGACTAACATGTTCCAGGTGAGCAAGGCAAAACCAATTTTAGAGGCAGATTGTGCAAATGCATGACTTGCTTCTTAACAGTTCAGGTGTGGACTGCCTCAGTTGTGCTGGTGAGGCAGCCGTGACTCCCCCTCAGCAGAGAGTGTCCCGCAGGAATTCCCCAAGCGAGGGATGGATTTGCAGTCAGAAACTGTGGGCATGGCTAGGAAGAAATGAAAAGATTCAGATGCAGATGACATGGCTTACAGAACAAAAATGACATAGTGTGCAGCCCTAATTGAACTCACACTCCTGAGCTGTGAGATTTGGTCTCTACCCTTGCTTTTGCTTATTCTGGAAGGGTGAGCACTGAAAATGAATGTGGCTGATCTTCTAACAGAATCTGGTTCAGTAATGATGCAAGAAACTCTGCAGTTCTGTCCAGTTTTAGATTTCTTTGGTATAAAGAGTGCTGCATCTTCTTAGATACCTTATGGGGTCCAACTTTTGCCAGTCTTTTTTATAAATAATCAGAATTCTCTTTCTTCTGATTCCTGGTTTTATCATGATTTTTTAGTAAGCTGATTCCTTGCAGACTTTTCAGTGAAGGCTTCTAAATTCCACACACCTTAGAGTTACAGAAAAAAACCCTCAAAAATCTGTAGCATGATTTTTTAGAGTGTATTGGGTTTCTATGGCAAGGTTTTGGTAGTGGGGGGGGGGTTTACAAGGGTGGCTTCTGTGAGAAGCTGCTGGAAGCTTCCCCGTTGTCTGACAGAGCCAATACCAGCCCACTCTAAGATGGACTCGCCGCCGGCCAAGGCCAAGCCAATCAGTGATAGTGGTAACGCCTCTGGGATAACATTTTTAAGAAGGAAAAAAAAGTTGGGGAACAGGGAGAAACAGCAGCTGGGGAGTGAGAACATGTAAGAGAAAAAACTCCGCAGACCCCCAGGTCAGTGCAGAAGGAGGGGGAGGACATGCTCCAGGCACCAGAGCAAAGATTCCCCTGCAGCCCGTGGCGAAGACCTGCAGCCCAGGGAGGTCCACGGTGGAGCAGATGCCCACCTGCAGCCCGTGGAGGACCCCACGCTGGAGCAGGTGGGTCCCCGAAGGAGGCTGTGACCCCG
>JANZLQ010000078.1:35813567-35876084 GCA_026212715.1 Elanus axillaris
TCAGTGAATGATCTCTCCTGTCCTTATCTCGACCCACAAGCCCTTTGTTATATTTTTCTCTCCCCTGTCCAGCGAAGTGATAGAATGGCTTTGGTGGGCACCTGCATTCAGCCATGGTCAACATAGAGGAAGAAGAATGAGAAAATATTGATGGTTTCTATATATTCAGGAGCTGGCAATAATTCCTGATGCAAATCAAGGGATATTCCATTGATTTTAACAGGGGAAAAAAGATTTCACCTTGAGATGGCAAAGAATCATTTAGTGAAAAAACAAACAAACCTGCCAGTGGGAAATTAAAGAGTGATTGAAGCTGAAACTTTCTTCAGAAAAGGAGTGGAATCAACAAATTTCTTAAGTTCACAAAATATTGATGTTTTGTTTGTTTCCAGCTGTTTAAATAATTCAGTTTGACATAAGTATGTGAAAGCTGGATGTCTTCTGGGTAGAAATTATGTTGGTTTGGTTTTTTTTAAATGTAAAGATAGGCACATAATGCGGTTAATATGATGTAAGCTAGAGTCTGAATTTGCAGTAATTTAGCTCATCTGTGGTAACTGCCTGTGGGGAGACTTTTACATGGTTATAAATGTGTGGTAATTTGAGGTTGCCTATCCCTCTTCTGAATTCCCCCTCTTGGAAGTAAATGATCTTACATTTACTGATGGGTAAAAAGGTGCACAGTTATTACTAAGTAGCCTAACACTTGTGGCAACTTGTTTGCATGTCCTTAAGATCAGCTAATTACAGTAGGAAGAAAAAGAAGTGATTAGAGCCATAACAAAGCACTTTTAAATTATCAAAAGAATATTATTTTATTTACTGAAATTTAATCTTTTATAGGTTTTCTATTCATATAAATATCCAAGATTTTTTGCCATTCTTTCTGATTCACTAGGCATTATTCACAGGCATTATTCAGAATTTCAGTATTTTTAGTCTAGAAAACCAAGTGTCACTCCAGAGTAAATATTCCCTTTTGCTTCTGCTCTGCCTCTGACTTACAGGCGACCAACGTGAGAGGTGGTTTTTTTTTATTTAGACTGTAAAAAACTTCTAGATGATTAATTGTGAACCCGAAGACTAACTTTATCTTCCATTTATCTTCCTCATTTGAGACCATTTCCTCTCTGCAGAACAGATGGATGTCTACCAGATCATAATGAAGTATATCAATGCTCCATTTGCAAGGTATAAATGTCATCATTGGTGAAGAGTTAGGTATAGTTGTCTGTTGACCAGCCTTCATCAAAAGAAGTGTTTAGGATTTCAGGCAGGAAAATTCACCAGCACCAAAGCATGACATCCCTCCTGGAAGCTAGTAGAAGCTGTGTTCAAAACAAGCAAAAAAAAAAGTGATTCTCTGTGCAGCAGGTAGTGAACTTGGGATCTCCTCACCATGGATGTTATGGCACCAAAAGTTTATGTGGATTCAAGGAGAGACCTGAAAATGATAGTACCACCTTGCAAGCCTGGGGCTGTAATGTTTATAACCCCCTGCATCTCCTTTGCAGTGGATCTAACCCTCATAACTAGGAAAGTAATGAAAAACAGAAAATGAAAGTCTGAGAAGTCATATCAAATGAAAATTTCTGGATTTAGTTCTTACAACAAAAGACCATATGAAATTTCACACATTTTCACCATTGTTATCTAATGTTATACCATTTATTTTCACAACAGTTGTCCAAAAATTCTTTAACATGGCCCGGTACTCTCCCTCCAGTAACAAAAATTGTTGACTAACTTTACCGGAAATCTCTTTTAATTAAAAGTGGCCACAGAGTTAGCCTTTCATACAAACATTAAATTAGAAGTGTCCACAGGGTTGCATACAAATCAGAATCCACGGTTGCCAGCCAAACCACACACTGTAAGTGTGGCTTTGTAGGGAGAACCCAAGAATTTTCATTCCAAAACCACAGGTACCTACTACTATCTTGTTTAGCTCTAGCAGTAATAAAGCTGACAGCTTGCATGGGAACCAGCAACTCTATGTCCATGCCATGGAAGGCATCTAATATCCCATTCATCAGTTGGCCTTAGTGAACAGCCAAACATGGCACAACAAGACAAGTTGTCCCTTGGGGAATTTATTATTGCCATGAATAGATGTAATTCATGGGGCTGTTCTGTCTTCTCTAGAAACAATTCACATACATGTTCCCCAGTTTTCTGTTCCACCTACACAGAATTATAGAGAAGGGCAGAGAAAGTTCAAGATGAGTTATTTCCTCCTGACTTCACGTGCTTCTTAATTTTTTTTGTACAAAAATTGAAAAGGAATAGGTGAGGTTGCAAAACAGGCAAAACTACATCTGGCCCAACTCTGCTGTGATCAGTTCATTTCATCGGAGCAAACTGTTTTCAGAAGCATGAGGGAAGCACCTCCAAAGCTGGGGAAGAAGTGCTCCACTGCCTGCACACCCACCATGCTTATAGGATCAGTCACGCTGTGGAAACCCACCTTGAAGTTCTTGGCCTCATAAGAGTCCTGAACAAACACTGGTATCGGATTCTTTCCCAGTGTTTCCAAAACACCAGGAGAGACCTGATTCCTTATTCCTTTTCAAGTTGCTTGCTCCTGAAGTGGTGAAAAGCTCGGTTCGAACGCCTTGCTCCCACTAACCAAAGCATGTAAAGAAAATATCCCCCCTGCTCTACATACGTGGTCTTAAGGATGAGCAGTGATGTCTCCTGAACATCAGAGCTCACAGACAGCAGAAACAAAAACAGCACATCTTGTGGGGAAATAAACATTTCATAATTGCTAATGTTTCCTTTTGGATAAGTAAAAAGCCTGAACACATTAAATAAAAAAAAAAGGATTTAATTTCTAGTTTAAATACAGCTGCAGTAATTCTTATACACCACACAGCTGTTCAGGGGCCTGGCAGCTGTCCATATCTTATGTGTCCTATCATGCGTTTTCCAGTATTGTCTTCCTGACACATAGAGACCATCTTTAACTGTTGGGTAAAGATTGTAGTCCTTGTCAGGTAGATACTGCTGCATAGTTAAACACATCTATGTCTCATCACTGCTGGCTTTTGCACCTGTCAAGCCTCTTGACTTATCTCCCCGTGACCGTGCTCTTGTTACAAAGGAGAATCATTTGGCTTTGCCATTTCTTTCTTTGACATTATCCTACATACTGATGGCAGACCCCAAATTGTGCACTTGTTTGTTACACACAAACCAAAATCATAGCTAACACACATTTATATTGTGCAAATAACTGGGATGACAAATGTTTTGACCAAAACACCAACAGATGTGTTAGTTCCACTGCCAGTGCAGAGTGGGAAGGGAGGCCGACAAGTTTTCCTGCCAGCACGCAATGTCATTCTGAATTCATTTCTTAGAGAATAGAATTTCAACTTTTATAGAGAAAATGAGAATGAAGAACATCTTACCCAATATCACGAGCCTTTTTGTAAATAAGCTTCTCAATTTTTCCTGCCAACTTTTATTCCAAGCAAAAATAGATGTGGTTGCAATGCTGTTACTCAGACTGCACAGAGAACTTGCATTATGTTTAGCTAAAGATATTGTGCAGCTCTGGGAAAGGTTTCTTCCACTCTGGCTTTTGACAGCTTCCAAAATAACAGTTAAAAAAGCCTCACAAGATGCTTTTGCAACAGGGGCAACATTTTCCTTTTACAACTGGGGGAATGGAGGGCTGGAGACACAAAGCTCTCCATAGCATGTGGCACGCTCATGCCTGGTGGTATTCCCTCCACTCCTTTGAAGGGTCACTTTAGAGAAAGACAAAAGCAGAGGTAAGGTGCAATATGGCTCTGAGTAACCTGTCTGTGCCTCCTTGGCTGGGATTTGGGAGTCCTGATCCAGTGCCTTGCTGCCCACAGATCTACATGGCTCCTGGGTTGGTGCGAGCTTGTGTCCTGCCAGCTCAGCATGCAAGCAGAGGAGCGCAGTGTTGCACCTGTCTTTGTAGGTGCTGCTTATCTCCTCCGTTATTATGAAATAGAAAAATGACCTTAGAAGAACATTAAAGTTAAGCAATAGACAAGCAAAGCTTTGCCTCCTTTATGCATGGCACTGAATCTATTTTTCGATTGTGGTGTTGTTTTTTTCTTTTTTCAAAACTATAGATTAATGTCTGTATCATTTGTTAGCCCTTGCCTCCTCCCATATTTGTATATTTGAATTAATTTCATTGTCCTCATGTTCTAGCATATCAAAGCAAGATGTTTTTACATGATAAGTTCTCTTCTCTCTATGCAACTTGGGTAAATAATTTTCCCAGAAATGTTTCACTCACTGCTGTGTTACATACGTCACCTATACTTTGCAGTTGAAGTAGAGTTTTACTAGGTAACTATTGTACAAAGGACGTTCCCTGGCTCTATTTGCCCTTAATCTGGGAAACAGTAAGAACAACCACAAGTTACTATTCCTGTGTAACTAAAGATACAGAAAAAATATTAGTTCAGAGAAAATACGTTATCATTTTTATAATGCATATACCCTTTTGGGATATTTACTCCTGGGCACAGGTAAGTTCATTTTTAACCTTTATTCTGAGCCAGTATCTTTTGGCATATGAAAATATGTCACACTGAAGTCTGTTTACAGAGTTATTAATTTCCTGGTTTATTTTGTTTTAATAAAGGAAAAGAGGAGGTCCTCCAAAGCTCAGCAGGTGAACAGCTCATGGCATATATCAGCTCTTCATCCTTTCTCAGATACATATATTACATATTGAACAACAAAAATATATTTTGGACAGATTCTGTACTTTGATTTTCAAATGCTAACAAGATGGTAAATGGGAAGAATTCCTTTCCAGAAGAAAGCTGCACACCTCTCTTAGCCAAAAGCTATTTTCAGACACTAAGCTTGAGACTTCTCAGCCCAGCTTTTTCTCAGGTCTCCCCAAGAAAGAGTTTTTATAGAAAGGTGATTATGAAAGCTTCTGCAGGAGCAATGGGGATGGGATTAACCTGTTGCATCTTTCAACCACAGCTTTTTCACAGTAGCAAATTTGCAGTTTCTTTTCAATCATCGGAAAGACGTTTTATTTTCTTTTTCCTTTCTTCACAAGTGAGAAGCCTTGTTGGTCAAGCTTTTGGACAAGTCTGCACCAAAGATTAGAAATATTCTCTGAGAGTGTCACTGTCTCAAAATACACTGCAGCAATGGTTTTGCGGTCTCACCTAGAGGTGACTCCCTCAGTTCCGCTCTTGAATTTTTCCTGATAGACACTAGCATATCCTTTGCTCCTGATTTTCCTTCATGTTCCTTCATAGGCCCCTGCAACCACCTCCTCTCTTTCCTGGTCCTTACACCCTCCACTTACTCATAGGCACTCAGCATGTCTCCCTTTAGCTATACATATGCAGTTCTTTTAATCTTTCATCATAAATCAATCATTCCAGTGCTTAATAATATGTGTTCTCTCCCCTGAAATGCTCTCCTGCTCCTCTCTCCCTCCTGTCAGTGTTATGTGCCCAGAACTAAACTCCTTTTTCTAATTGCATGACCAAAGAGACAGCTAAAGCAAGACAGTTATCTTATGAGCATATATGTAATGAGAATCAACTATACTAATAAGAATTTAAAAATACAATGTGTCTTGGCTGGTGCATCATCACTTTCTTTGGTGACTGTCAACCAGCTGATTATTTTCATGGCACTTAAAAAAGAGGGATTTGAGAAAGTAGCCTGGGTGCAGACAAGGGTGGCAAATACTACTGTTTTGTTTCAGACATGGACTGACCCATGGGACCCAAAACCTCACAGACAGTGTGGGAATTCAGATCCAAATGTGGGCTCCATGGCTTATGCCATTCACTTTTATTTGAGGGATTCAGCCTTGTAGCTCTCCTAAAGAAGTCAGGCTGTTCCCAACTTCTGAACTCAAGCAACTTCCCAACTCCACTCAAACTACCTGATTGATCAGGACTGAAGTCATCCATAGGCACATAAGCCACAAAGTATTCCCTTTGAATCACAAATTAATCACTAGAAAAGGGAACATAGTAAAAGAAAAGTGAGGAGTGAGCAGAAGGAAGGGTCTAAGAGTAAGAAAGACACTGGAAAAGCTGCAATTTTTTATCTTTTATATTGACCTGATAGGGACAGGGAGGGGACCAGTTCTGCTGCTAGACTTCTTTATTCCTGGCCCTGAAGAAAAAAGACTGCTTTTCCTATTCTTAGTTGCGAAGACTAAAAGAGCAGCTCATGAGTCTCATGGAGCTGTACAAACTTAGCCCCTGAAGATGCACAGAAATGACTGTAAGACCCTCAGCATTTCTGGAGTGGTTGGGTAGACTATGGGGACGGGACAGTGCTCCTGAGCACACTGCTGTTGTCAGAGGAGATGCCATCACAGGTAAGGGCACAATGCAAAATAAGACCTTACGAACACAGATGAATGTGAAAAGGAGACCACGTAGACACAGGTGAGTATGAGTACAGACAAAGTCTGACAGGGGAGCTACTCCTAGTGGCTTAGGTAAGCAAAACAATTTTATCCCCTTCAAAGGCAAAACAGGGGCCAGGATACTCTGTTCATAATTTGGGGGATTTTTGAAATCATAGCTCTTTCATTATAAAATGCCTTAAGCCCTCAGCCACAGCAATCAACCCCTGCAATATCCGGTGTCATGTAAAGAAGTACCTTCTGTATTGTAACAAACATCATCAAAGGGCTTACGTCTAAATCATGTTAGTCATAAGAATGCACTGGTGATATTTCTGATGAGTACATTTCCTTATCAAAAACTGTATCATTCTTGCTTTCATAATGATCTTCAATGGTCAAGCTGAAAAAAAACATCCCTAAATAGGAAAGTACTCAAGTATGTGCTTATATTTGCTGCCTACTTTACATCCTTGGAACCAGGTGGGTCTTACCCACAGGCTGCAGTGGGGCTGGTTCTGAGATGCCCCCTTGCACTATCAGTGACAATCTACAAATGTTTGGCAGAATCAACTTTTTGGCAGATCCTTTTTGCATATATATGCGCTAATTATTTCTAGAAGTACGCTGCTCGTCAACATTTTTTGTGACTAAGTACCATGGGCAGAAGAACACTGCAACACATACGGCCTTAATCTTGCAGTATAAGCAATGCGTCACCTTCAGCTAATTGTGGCCTCCTTTGCTTGCATGCACGGTGATGAGATCCAGCTTGTTACTGTCTGATAGAGACTGGAGGTCAGGGACAAAGTCTTAGCTTGTCTTGGCCATATGAATCTGTGCAAACATAACCCGCTGCAGGTACACAATAGAGCCTAAGCATTTCAGGCAGTCTGCTTATATCAGACTTTTCAGGCAGAAGAAATTTTGCACTAGAGTGAAAGTTCTGCACTGTCACAAGGGGCTTTTTCATGGTAAATATTGAGCCATAACATAACAGACAACCCACTATATGCTTCTTCATATGGTATTGTTTCAATGCAATTCTAAGAGGCCAGTCTGCAAGGATTGCAAATCCTGACTTTTTCCTCTTGCTCATTTCAATCATTGAAAGACCTTCAACTTGCACACTTTGTCTACAGTCAAATCTTACAAGTCCTGACATAGTGTCGTAGCATTGTGGTCTATTAAACTGGTACTTCTTCACATTTTGTACTTCAGAGGTGCTGCACTCCATCAGATCCATCATCGCCAACCTGGCAAGACTTAGCCACCACTAGTGACTGAGACTGAAGTAAAAAGGTGAGGAAACTCTAAATCCACAGTGCCTTGTTTGTCTCCAGTAAATACCTAGGAAAGATTTGAAACCAGCTTCTTGAGAGAATAAAGAAACAATCTCTGCCAATGTCTATCACTTGACAGATGGCATACTGGGGAATATGACACCTACCTGCAACTCACACAGAGCTATCTCAGGTCTGAGAGAGATCCTTGGATGGATATTTTTCTGTCTGTTGCACTGAGATTTAGAGAGTATATTTGGGTTTTCAAGTCATTAGTATGCTCTAAGAATAACCTCTACAAAGATTACATATTTTGGAAAAAATCGGGCAAACTTTCAGGCAGTTCAGTTTTGAAGATCTTCTGTATATGCAAAGGGAACTTTGATTTCATGATTAGGACAGATTTATAGCAGCAGTAGCACCTATTTAAATATTAGGAAAATGTGAGAAGAAAACTGTTTTGTATTGCATTGAACTGAAATGATATCTGTTGAATGCTGTTAAGTCCAGAGGTGATTTCTCTCTTTCAGTATTTGTGGGTATTCAGGAGGGGTTTTTAGGCAAAACATCCATTTCAAGAATGAGAAGCAAATATATCTGATCTTTTAATGAGCCCTGTAAGTATCATACCATTTCTGGAGCAATTTCATTCATAGAAAGAAATTATACTACTTCTCTTCCAAAACCTGTCTGAACTTTTTGTCTATATATCTGCCCATTGTACTCTTTCACAGGTGAGGACTGAAGCCCTGACTAAAGACAGGAATTTGGCATTTCAGTGTTCAACAATCCAATATAGAGACATGCTACTGCCATCAACCTGGAAAAAGAAATGAGATCAACCTCTAAGAAGTCATTGTCAAATGAAGCTATTTTTGAAATAAAATATTCAATCAGCTTCAGATTAGACTTTAAGCTAAGTGCCTGATTCTTAGATCTTATGGTAGGTTTCTACTCACAGTAATTACTGATTTTGGATGTAAATCTGTAAAGTTTAAGAAAAAATACTGATCCATCTTTATTGAGGGGAGTAACAATCAATTCCTTCGATAGATACAAGAATATTCATAAGAGTTGTAAAAAGACAAAAGGAACTTTGTCCTGACATTGTCTGTGAGTTTGAATTTTTTAAACTCTCCCCCCAGAATACATTGCTATGCTCAGGTGTGTTGTCTGTACGGACATTCATTGTTGTTTTCTGTAAGCAATTGTATTTAAGTGAGCAAATAAAGCCCACATCCCTGTAAAGTTCAAGTAAGATGTGACACAGAGCTTCTTGAATCCGTCTTCTCTCAGCCACTCAGATGTCATTTTCTAAGCCCTTTGTTTTATTGTCAGATATGTGAAAGAATTAGGAAAAGCCCATGTATTTTAAAGATATTGTGCAATTAATATGTTAGTTGAGAATTTGTGGTAGAGTTAATTCCCAGCAAAGCTGATGAAAACCAGGTTCAGTCTGATGACCAGATGGAGGAAAACTTCTCAGTCAATTGTAAAGGTAAATGTTTTATGCAGAGTAGGTTCAATATCATGCTTGGGTGTTCAAAGATGCATTCTCCTGCTGCAAGGAGAATCTTTTTCAGGGCTTATTAAAACTTTGTATCAAAGCTGCTTTAGAATCAAAAGCAGATTTTCAACTAAATTTTTCATGCTGAATTTTTTTCAGAAAGCATCAAGAGTGGAAATCTTCCACCCAAACATAGATGTTTACACTGTAGGCACATATCTCTGAGCTAAATAGGTATACTGTTAGAAACATTTTCTTGCAGAGTATGGTGAATCTCAGCTTTGTAAATACAGCCGGTAACTCTGAAAATGTCTGTTTCATCCCATGACCATACAGACAGCTGTGAGGGCTATGTGGTGTATGGCTATGTGGTGTTCATCTCCACCAGTGGGGGGATCTGCATGACACATTTAATGTCAAACAACTTTCCACCGAAGTGGAAAGTTTCAAAAGTTTTGACTTTTCTGTTAGAAAATGAGCTCCTCAAAGCCTGAGTTTTATGGCCAAAAGCATCGAAAAACTGAAGGAGACTAGACTAAAGACGTTGAATAATTAGATTTTCACCATAAAAAAAAAAAGTCTTTTCATCTTTAGGGAATATCCAGTTAAAAATAAACGGAAATAAATATTCATAAATTTTCCCTATGTAGATATAGCCACATATCACAGATTTTACTACTCCATCTTTAGATGTAAACCAAAAAAAACCCTCTTCTTTTTCATTCCTGCTTTTTTTTTAAACATATTCAGCCTGCTAACACTGCCAGGAAAGCAAAGTTAATAAGCCAATTTGTTTCCTTTTCAAGCAGACATTCTTGTGTTTTATCTCAAGTTGCTTTTCAGGCTACAGAGGAAGCACCTGTAAACACGTGTTGCAGAACTACCTCATTATCCTCATTCAAACTCTTTGCAAGCCCCATTAGTCAGGCACTGTTTCAAGCTGAGTCTACAGCATAACATGCTTCTGGTGATGTCTCCTTGGTTTTGTGTGCATGGTTTATAGCCTTCTGTACAAGAAGGTATCTGCTGTCCATTGCATGAAGACTGCAATTCAGGTAGTCAGATGGTCCATGACAGCACTATAAAAGACAATATGAGAAGGAACATTTGGTCTTCTAGCAGATGCACTTCTGAGCTTAATATACCTTTTCCCAGTGCACGATTCACTCATCCAAAGTGACTATTGTTTTGTAGCTCCTGTCCAGCCCAGTGGTCCTTACATGGAAACTAGACATGGATTTGAAGTCTTAACTAAGTGGAGGACTGACAGACGCACAGACTGATCACAAAATATTTCTTTCCAAAGCACCTGATTTCTTCATGTGTCATGAATTAGAACACTGAGTTCCATTTTGGGGGGTATTAGAAGGAACAGTGCCCAGACCACAGGAACTATCAGGCAGCTGACAAATTTTTTGTTCCTCTTGATTTTCTTTAATATCAGTGGGAAAAGCAGCCTTCAATTCTTGTTAACCTTGTTTTGCTCCATGAATCTATTTGGTATTTTACCTTTATTTCCCCAGGTGACTGAAAAATTCCTGTAGATTTAAGTTGTGTGGGTCTTTCAGTTACACTAATTTTAAGGCAACATGTGGAACAGAAGAGCTTTCAGGATGCCTGAATGAGAACCCAGAGGTATCCTGACTTCAGGGCCTGCAATGTAGCCTAACCTTTATCACTCCAACACTTAAAAACTTTCTTTTCCACTGCATGCTGAGTAAGGCTTATGGCAAATCTATACCTTTACTTAGGCTTTTACAATTCTGCTTGTCATCATGTTCAGCCAGCTCTGTTCTCCTTCAGCAATAACAAAAGAAAATGACAGTCAAATATGTCTCCAAAAAAAGCAGGGATTAAAAATACTGGCTCACCACATCTCTCCTAGAGCACATTATTATTCCAGGTGGCAAGGTGAATTTAGGCAGAGAGTAAGTTGTTATACAAAATCAGTTGAAGGTCTACAGGTTTTCACTGAAAGGGATTCTAGGAAAGGGAACAACAAGGAAGTCCTGATGGGGAATGGATTATGAAGAACAGAGTTTATCAAATATATTGAAATCCCAGTAACTTCATTGGGCATGCCACATGGTGTAGAAGACAAAAGAGAGGCAACAATGCTTAAGTTCATGGCTATTCACAGAGAAAATAGACTGATAGTTCATCTAGGTCTCTGGGCTCTCACTATGGATAACCTGCAACAAGAATATACATCCCTGACTGAAAAAACAGTGACAACGAGAGAAGAGTGAAGTTACTGGAGGTTTTATGGAGCAAGGATATCACAGCAACAGCTGGACAACGGGTTCCTCATCCTGTTGGCTGGGGACTCTCTTCCCACCCCAGAGAGGCAGAGTTCTGCATCAGTCAGATTCAATGCTATAGACTTTCAATTATCTGAAAAAAATCTTCACTTTTACAAGATGACAATTTAACAGGCAGGTGTCCTGCTTGCTTTCTATTTACTGGAACAAGACAGGCTATAAATATGGGAACTGGTACAGCTCAGGGCCAAGGTATGGGTCCATCTTGGCTCTCTGTATATAAATACAGGTGAGTCACTGGATGTGCCCGTACACACCTTGAAAGAAAAATACCTGAAGTGATCACTGAGTGCCAGGAACCTGTGCCAGATTGTTTGCAATGTCCTTTGCTCCTCCTTGGCTCATCTTCATTCATGACTGCTGAGCCAAGTTAGAGTCTGCCCTTTGGCTCATTTCATTGGCTGGCTCATTGCTACAATGTACACATTTTTTAATGAAAGATTGTTTACACCCATGTACATACACACACACACAAATTTCCAACAGATTTTAGCACGGTTTGTCGCAAGTTTAATGGTTCTTCTTCCAAAAGGTATGTAGTGAATATTATTTATCTTCATGACAGCATGCACAGAAGTTTTTGTGCTTCTGTGCATTTTACTTCACTGTTTGCTTACTTGCTGCATGGAAGCCTTCCTGGTATTATTTTAATTTGCCTAGATGAAAGAAGAGTCAAACAGATAATTTCTGTAGGTCAGTTAAGTAAATGCTCCATTTTCGAGTGAAATTTGTACATGTGCATAAATGTGATCACATGGTCCAATTCTGATCTTGATGATGTGGAAGCATTTAGTAACTTCAGTGGACTTGTTATAGATCACCATTGGCATAGCTGAGAACAGAATTTGGTTTGCAACTCAAAGGAAGCCTAAACTGGCTCTCTTCTCTTTGCTGTGCATGGTGCAAAGTACTTTTTCGCTGTAGTAGGATGAAAGATATTTTCAAAGATACTCTTGCAATAATAAAGTGAGTGTGCTGTACAGCCAGGGTTTAACTGGGAAACACTCCACTTCTCAAAAAAAGTTTTCTCCTCTTCTGTGCAAAAGCTTTGCCAAAGGGTGTACATGTTACTGTTGCAGCCAAGATTACTGTTATAGCCAAGGGATGTACACGTTTCTGTGTAAATGCATTGCCAAAGGGTGTGCAAGCTACAGTTCAAAGTTACAGTTGAAGGGGCATTCCTAGCTTTAACGTATGTGATCTGCTTATCCAGTCAATTAAACGTGGTTTATTTTCAGATGGTGGAGGGGATTGCTCATGTGATGCAGAGCCTATTGCTATGGAAGCCCTTAAAAACAAGTTCCCTTTTAACTTTTTACTGTTATGCAAGGTATTACTGGTACTCATGGTATTCCCCATTCCTTGTACAGTGCATGCTTCTACAAAGAATAGCTTACCTCCAATTAAAGATGGTAAAAGTGTTGTGTTTTTTCTCTAACGGTGCCAAATATACTGAAATCTGCCCCAGGCCATGCGTGGCTGTTTAGCAGGTTACTATGTGCAGCCGTAGTGACATTTTACGTGTTTTTGAATTAATGGCAATCGCTCAAGAAGCAGATCTGGTTAGCATGCTGAGTTCTTCAACATAAAATAGCAGTAGACAGTGGGGTCAAAACCACAGCAAACAGAATGCAAGAAAGGATGGAGAATGGCTCAAGAACGTAACACAAGAAAACAGAACTGTTGAAAGGGTATGATGAATCCTCCGTATGTTCTGGCAACCTCCATTGGAAATGTGATAGTTCTGGTCTGCCAGGTAAATGCTTTCTGTCATGCAATAATTTCTTAGAGTAATCCATTACTGTTGTATCAGAGCTCCTCATCAGTGTCAATGGGTTCATCAGTTGTTGTGGGTGATCCTAAACAGATGTCTCCATGCTAGAAGCCTGGGCATTGTTCATCTGTTCTATTTTGCTTTAGGAGGAGGAGGTGCATCAAAACTTCCACTGACACTGGTCGCTAGATCTCCTTTGACCACACAGAGAGACCAGGGTGGCTTCTTTATCAGGAAGAAGCCTTATGTCCACCTTTGCCTTCAGACATTTCAAGAGCTAACATTTGCCTTTAGACATCTACAGCAGTGTTAGGCACTCAGTATATCAGAACCAAAGAAAGATGTCTAATCTTTCAGAAACAGATATGAAAATGTTGCCGTCTTGAGGTGCTTGTTTTTCTCCATAGACTACTCAGAGAGTTTGCCAGGGTTGAATCAGACTAGATTAGGCCAAACTTCTACATATTTAAAGCTAGATGAGATAAATCTCTTTGTCTCACAACTGATTCATAGCAGAAACAAGGCAGTTCAAAGACAAACAAGATGAGTAGGAGCAAGGAACACTTCTGTTTGACATGCGTATGATGAGAAATTAATTTAGAGGGAAAGCAGGTAAAGAATAATGATAGGGCTGTTCACTAGTAAACTGGAAGAGATTAAATGAATGCAGCTACCTACTCCATTCCAGTCAGGAGCAAACGAGCATCAAATAGGATGGAACAAGACTGAATAAGGAAAGGGGACTCCTTTCCTCCATACTACAGAATCATCCCATAGCCATGACATAGCAAAGACACCTACAGTTCTAAAGGACTTGGAAAAAGGTACCAGGTCTATCAAGACAAGGAGAATATCAGCAGTTGCTTTAGTTAGTGAAAAAATGTAATTATTTTCTTACAACAAGGGTAAGAGATACACTGTTCTTTTATGATATGTGTAGATTAGTGCAAATTCAACTGCTGACCTTGTCATTAGTCATTATATGAGAAAGGAAAAAAAAAGTGTACATTTGCCCCAAGCCTATGTTTGATTTCTGGATGTGTAGCCATATTTACCTAATGCTTGTAAACAAGCCAAAACTTGCATGCATAAAATTGATATTTTTCTTTACAAATTTGTTTAGAATTTGCTCCTTATGTTGCACGTAAAAAGTAACATCACTTTTATTTGTTGAAATGAAATCACTTCTAACTTTCTCTTTTATGTCTTCCACTTTTACAAGATGTTTCTTCTGGCAATATCAGTCAACTTTCTTTACCTAATTTTTTGTTCCCACATTGCCAATATTTCTGTGCTGCTGACTTCTGCACATATCCCCAGGAGTTTTTCTGATGATACTGTGAACAGGAGACCCTGGATGTTTACCAACTCCTTACTTATTTATTATACCTGGCTCACTTCCTAGGACACAGTGAAAACAGTGTCTGTTCTTGTTGATTGCTAAACAAACCTTGTAAGGAAACAGTCCTCCAATATGTCTAGGAACATTGCTTCTTCCTTTGGGACCCCATCACTGTCATCAAGGGCAACACCTGGAAAGTAGTGGCTGTCTGAGCTTTTGTACAAACCTTGCTACATGCATATTTATAGACATTTTTCAACAATATGCAAAGGGCTATCTAGTCTGTTTTCTTGCTGTTGTCTTTAGTATTTATTGGGTTATACCTCAAAACCTGTGACTTGCATTGCCAAACGATACATATAATTTATTGAAACACTCTCTCCTACATTTAATCCAAATCTTAAACATACAGCTTTGACAAACTGAGCAGGGTGTGGAAAGCTCCAAGGCTACAACAAAGGTTCCTGCTCCTCAAAGAATGTCTGATTCTGCTGCAGGTGAATACACTTGCTGCTACTCTGTGTGTAGTATGTCCAGCATCATATAGGGCTGAAATTTTCAGTGCTGTCTTAGGGATCTGGATACTCATGGTCCATTAAAACACCATCCTAGGTATTTTCAGAAGAATTCCAGGAGTGCTCATACAGATACGAGTCTCTTGCCTCTTTTCTGTCTGGCCTGCCATTTAAGTGCTTATCAAACATTAAAACTTGCATTATCCCAAATGCATTGTGATGGACCTCCATGGTGATGTTGTCTTTTATATTGGTCATAGTGAATCTCCAGCAGCAAGAATTTGCATCTTCTTTTACATCAGCCAGGAAACTTGTGTTTTTCCATCTTTTTTCTTCTGATCTGCCTCCATTTTAATGGAGTGATGCTTCTACCAGAACTCCTACCACATAGCCACTATTTCAAAACTGAATAGTGTCTGGCAAAAGATGGTCAATGCTTCAGTTCTGAAGGGCTTTTTAAGCAAGAGAAAACCCTGGCTGTCAACTTGCTACATGACATTTTATATATGCCTCCTTGACACAACAGGGTTTGTCAGCCATAATATGAAATTGTCCACAATGTGGACAATGTGGAAGTCTTTCAGTGGAAAACAGTGTTGGCAAAGCAGAAGAAAACAAAGAAAAGAGGGAGGAGAGAGTAAAGATATAAAAAAATGAAATCAATCTCTGAGCTGCTAATGGTATTTAAATGGTATTTTTTTTAAGTATGCTAAATGTAATTTCTCCCTGAAGGGGCTTGACTTCTCATTGCTTCAGTGCAAGGTGCAATCGAAGGGGTGACCATGATATTTGTTTTAGGCTCTGACTTCTTGGTGTGTATCTCAAAAGGTCTCCTGCCATAGCCCCTATTTCTGCAGCCCCCAGCAAAACCTGGTAAGCGATTCTGAGTGTATTCCTGAGTAGGAGAGTGGTTCACTACTCTCCTGTACCCACCTCACACCACAACTCAGAGATGTTGCATTTCTCCCTGTCATGCAGGAGTCCACGGCAAAGGCTGACACAGGACCTGCCGAGCCACCTTCAGTGATTTCACCCAAACTTGTTCATTCCTCCACAGCACATGCCTCTAGAAGCCCAGCCTCTATTTCTCAATTTCTTATCACTTGACAAATTTCCAAGACCTTTCAGTCCACTCAGTCTAACAGGAAAAGGATATCGCTTACACTCAAATTCCCACTACACAGACTGACACATGTCCCACTGTTTGATTCCCAAGATGACTCGGGAATCATGTGTAGCGCTACAGCAAGTTTGTTCTTGCATCGACCTGCAACTGCAGGAAGAGCTGACTCTGTAGCACAAGAGGTTACACACAGCTTTAATAACCATAATGCTGTTATTTCATCTGCCGTGCCGCATTGAATGTGTATAATGGCAGATATGGAGAGTAGCTAAGCATCCACGTGTGGCATAGAGGGTAAAGTCAGCCCAAGCGTGAAACAGATAATTCTGCTTACCTCAGCTGTATCAGCCTTGCAGAGCATCCACATCTTGCGGCTGTCTTCTGCCTTTGCTGCCAAGGAGCATGAGAGTGCCTCCCGATCAGACACTTCCAACCTGCTTTGTAAGTAGTGGTGTCATAGCCCAACACAAAATGTCCTTAAATAGTGTGGTAAGTAAGTAGGGGCTGGCATTTGCAGGATGGGACAAGGCAGGGACACAGCTAACCCAAGGTGAGCCGTCCACTGAATATGCTGGGAGGCAGCAAGCATCAGGGTCCTCAACAGAGATTAAGTGTCCATTTACTGATTAGCATTGACTACTCAATGCACTGTATGTTTGTCTTGCAGTTAGAGCATCTGCTACTGGCCACAAGAACAACATCCTCGACTACATGAACCTTTAATTTGAACAAATATAGCCATTCTTATGATCTTTATGTTCTGAATGGTCAATGTACTTGCACAACAAAGCTTAGCCTGCCAGAGAGCTCAAAAGTTGGAAATCGTTTCAAAACTGTTGATAACTCATATTTTGTAGGTACCATGGGCCAAATCACCCAACCTGATCTAACTTGTGCAAATCAGTGGCCCAACATTCAACGTCCCTGGGCCATTCCAGGCTTGTGCTGGGGTTTTCACAGCCCTGGATCTACCAGTGTTCAAATGAGGACTGTGGAAAAGCAAGCTTCTCACCTCCCTCTTTATCTTTTGCGGAAGTTAACCACAATAGAAGTTAGTTATTTATACAATACTTTGGGCTGGTCTGGAGGAAAAAAAAATCAATCACACAGCTGTTCAGGGTTTTTTTCTCTCTCTTGCTCTGATGCACAAATTAAGCCACTGATTAATCAAACAATTCATTGACAAGAACCCTGATTTATGTCGAGTTAAGTTACAGCATGCAAATATTTGCATAGTGCTGGATGTAGATTTAAACACAGACTCCATAAGTATTTTTTTTTAACCATGAACATTTCTTGAGGGTAATCCAAGTGCAAAACTCAAACTCTTCCTCCTTCCTGGTGACTTGAATGGACAGACTGTGGCAAGAGTCAATTTGTGTTAAAACCTTAATCTGATAAATAACTCTTGAGGATGATTTTTTAAAGCACAAAGGGCAGTAATGTGCCTTGCTCCCACTAGCAGTTCAATAGAATTAGGCACTGTGCTCCAGTTTACATTTTTTAAAATCTCCCTTCTTTGTCCTGAAATCTGTGTTGACAGCAAGCTCCATTCAAGACATTCTTCAGAGAGAAGCCAACAGGCAAGCTCAGACCTTCCTGTGGATGTGTGAAGTACAACTGGGTAACCGAAGAGCATCGAAAGGGACTGATGTGTTGTAAGCAAGTTAAAAATAAACTTCTTGAGGAAAAAAGTAGAAGTGTCAATAGCTTGTCCGTGACCCAGAATCTGAAACCTCTTTTAAAAAGTAACTGCACAGTGACATATATATAATTTTATTCAGGTACCAAAAAGCTCTTCTAGGGTTATTTTCTCTTGTCAAAAAAAGGACAGAAGGGCTGCTACAGTTTAAGATAGGCCTTTGGAGAGGTAAATCCAGATCCCCATCCCTTAGCACTTTGTCTCATTCAGACACAGGGCTCTGCCCAACCTATGGGACAATGTTTATGTGGGGTTTTTTAAATGTAATTTCATTATTTATTGATATTCAAATATATTATTTTAAGGCCATTTAACCCATGGGTTATGCAGATGGATTAAACTGATATTTGAGTCTTTGCTATTCTTTTTTTCAGATACATTGAGGAGATTAATCTAAATGCTGTTTTGCTAAACCAGTGCTAAAGCCTAAATAATTCAGCCATCTCTGGTTCAATTTCTTTATCCATCAGATGGGAAAGATAGCAATTTTTATTTTTTTTCACAGAGGTAAGCCATATTGTTTGCAACATGGCATAGCCTGACTGACTTTTACTACCATGTGGGAGCATGATGCAACTTCTTTCTTACCTTCTGTTAAATCATGTGTCCCTCCAGGGCTCTGTTGGGCTCATCTCTGTGCTGGGTAATTCTCAGCAGACTGGTGCTCCCGTGCAAGCAAAGCTGTTGTGACACAAGAGCAATACCTGCAAAGTGCCCGCAAACAAAGCCATTCTTACCGAGTTTATCTGCATGAATTGGTGGAGCTTGCCCATTCCTGCCCAGTTCTTTTGGCTCAGACACCTTAATACTGACTATATCCCTGGCTATATGCTGAGTAATCTGTTGTGAAAAATGCCTCCGAAGAGGCCCCATTATGCACACTTGCCTACCAGGCAACATAAAAATCCTGCCTAAACAGCATGCTGATTAAAGTCCCGTAAGTTTTTAAATGATTACTTATGCCTCCCAACCATTATCTAGTGATTGTTGAAGCGCCTTGCTGGAAGCCTTCTTTGTGGTGAGTAATAAAATAATGCAAATTGATGGGACCTGGTGCTGATTTTTAAAGGAAAACGGGCCTCATTGGGTGTCAGGATCAATGTAATCTGTGTGAGAGCTATTGAAAAGATTTGTCAACGGGCACGTCAGACATCCCATCATGACAATCCGTGCAGGAGGGTGTCAGAGACCAAAAACCTTTCTGACCTCTCCGGTTGGGCTACCTGGGCAGTGCTGCCATGAGTATGGAAACAGAGAGGGGAAATCCTTGATGAACAGAAGACATGGAGAAATCCCAGAAATATGTAAAGCTTTGGTTTCACATGGCTGCATGTGCACTGATTTATGGATCATCATATCCCACAGATTACCTGTTTTGCCACTATCCCAAGATCACAGCAGGGAAAAACTGCAGCTTGCTTGGGCCTCTGGCATATAGTGTGGTTAGGCCTGAGATAGGGACATGGTGAGGTTCAGGTGCGCTTTAAGATTTTTTAGATAATTCAGGATTTAGCAGCTTGACAACAGAATACACAAGAACCTACCAGTCATAGATTTACCATTTTGAACACGATTTTAGCCAGCTACAGCTGAAATTAATGTTCTTTGCATGGTGTTCCAGTCTCTAGTATTTAAAATGAACCAAGAAACAAGCTCAAGCCTTAAGACCACCATCTTCATGGATCAACCATTTGATAAAAGTGAGAACAAGTGTCAAGATAAAAAGCCTATAAAGACCCTGCACTTATAATGCAATTTTAATTATGACTGATACTAGGATCAAGGTATTCAGTGGCAGTGAAAACTCATGAGCAACTCTTTTCAGGTATATTTCAATTACCTCCATGTTTTGAGTAACCCCTAAACATTAATGAAAATATGCTTAAGAGTAAAAAGCAGCTCTTTCACTTTCTTGGTTTCTCTTAGAATTGATGGTGTTCAGCATGTACTAAAAGATTGGGGGTTTATTGGCTTCCTTTTTTTTGTTTGCTTTTAAGTTTAATTGGGCATTGTTCCTGTGAAAAAGCTTTGACTTAAAGCTGCTGCATTGCAGTATGTTGTGTTCAGTTGCAAGGCTCAAATCCCAAATGGCAGACCAGCTGAAATTCCTCTCAGCAACTTTTCATCTAAACTAAGTCTGGGAAACAGCACATTTTTATTTTGGAGACAGACGTAGAACTGAAATGTTAAAAAAATTCTTGATTTGGGTTTTTAAGTGTTCTTGATATGCAAAGCTGTAGTTCAGGCCCCACTCCACTGTGGTTTTCCAGTGTTACCTTGTCCACAACATTCAGCGTGAGATCCTGAGAGCTCATTCTGGTACATAAACTTGAACTGACTCTGTGTCTATCTGCCTTAGCACAAGGAAATGATTCAGAAACCCCCACTTCCTATAAGAACCCTGCATTATTTGGTAGCTATATGCAAGCTGCAGAGTA
The DNA here is from genome assembly GCA_026212715.1 of Elanus axillaris. Taxonomy (NCBI): domain Eukaryota; kingdom Metazoa; phylum Chordata; class Aves; order Accipitriformes; family Accipitridae; genus Elanus; species Elanus axillaris. The sequence goes on from JANZLQ010000078.1 coordinate 35,833,961, forward strand.
CCTGCGTTCCTGCAGTGAGGTCCTTAGGCTTGTGTGGAAGTCACTCAGTTTAGAAATTTAAGCTTTATTTTTCTGAGATTTTTTATTTATTTTTCTGAGCTCTGGAGACCCAGCACAGCATTTAAAGAATGCCTAATGTGCATAAACTTGATTTTGACCAGCCCAAAGAAATGCTAACTTTTGCATTGCTGTCAATTAACAGCATTTGGCCTTGCTGGTTTTACAAGAGGGGAATCAGCAGCTCCAGAGGCCTTTATTAAGTACCAGTATAGGGGTATAATAAATGTCCATGGGGTCACAGAACAGACTGTTGAATGTCCTCATAGCAGGACACATTCACATCATGATGACACTCCAGACATCAGTATACATCCTATTTGTAAAAAAATAAATGAAAAAATAAGAATCACCATCAGCTGTAGCCCTTAAATTACAGAAAGTACAAATACAATCACTCCTTGAGAATTTCCATACCAAAATTAATGTCCTTGCCCAAGAGCTTAGGAGATGGTCTGTGGTTACCTCTTAGACTGAGGAGATAGAACTCACAACTATCACTTCCCAAAATAGAGCCTTAACTGCACCACGTAGCATAATTTGGGTTCATCATGTAACCAGATATAGAAGAATGGTTGGTCCACATGACAAGGAAATGGGAACCTAACTCATGTTGAGAAAGACATGGATTAGGGACTTCATTCCCAAAGTCATTTTTGTTGACTGTGCACAGAGAAACAACTCTGATAAGAGAGACCTACTAAGAATCTCTCTCTCTCCTATCTGTTTAGACTACACACACTTAGAGCAAGGAAGGGGACCTCATTCAATGAGACCATGATTCCAGTTTTGGCCCCAAACTGATGAGGACAAGAGTGAGGACATGAAGACAACAGTGATACTGCTGTTGTCCATGTGGCTCCAACAGACTCCTCAGGGAACTGGGGTGATTTCTGTGGAATGTGATGTTCATGATACAGTTCAGCATTTCTGAGGTCTCTTGAATGTACAACCACACTGGAGCCCTCCCCTGTTTGCAGTAGCGTGACTTTGATTTGCTCTCTGGCCACACGAATCACCCTTTCTAGCTGTACACATAGTGCTTTATCATGTGAAAAAGTACTCCATCCAAACAATGTGAATTAAAGGTAAAGCAGGTCTAGAGAATTCCTTCTTTGTAATAAGTTATCCATTAAATACCACTTAAGCTTTTCTTGTTTTAAAGCATATGTCAACATAATCTCAAATACTTTTTATAAAGTACTAGTAGTAAGTCATTAAAAATGACAAAAATGTCTTTAATCTATAAAAAATATTTTAATCTACTGAGATATCTTTTTCAACATAACAAAATAAACACAACCCAGACTGGGCTATCTAATCTTCAGCTCACAATGGGATGACTTTACAGCAGAATGTCAGAATCACCAGCTAAATTCATTAGGTGCTTACTGCTCTCAGGAGCTTTCAGGTATGTTTTCCTCACTACTGCAGAATAGCCTAGTTCTTTTTAAATATTTACAGATGTCAAATGTTTATATGTTTGTATTTCCTCAGGGGCAAATGCTTGTACTGTCTGAAAGGTGGCATGATTGAGAAATAGGAACTAACTTTTTGATCGCCATTGATCAAAGGTAAGATAATGATTCTATACCCTTCCTGAGTAGCCATTCAGAATTTCCATTCCCCTCACATGACTAAGATGACCAGGAATCCTGGAAAAGGCAGAGGAGTTAGGAAAACAGGAGAGAATAGAAGAGGAGCTGGTGAAAATCTATGAGAATGCTGCAAATAATATTTGTCTGTCTGCTATGACATTATTCTTTCCCAAGGTCAGTACTTTGGGACAGTTCACTCATGGCAGAGTTAAACACCTGCTGTGTTTAACTTTTATTTTAGTTAGTTTAAACACACTTCTAATTTAGGATCTAAACTTTACAGTCTCAGGCTGCAATGAAGTCACCGTTCTGGTCTGATCCTTGCCCAGCATTGTGGAAGCTTGTCATGAGATCAAGGACCGTGGAAATCGGATGAACTGACCTCTCCAATTTATCTGAAGTGAGACAAAACTTATCTTGCAGAAGATGTAAAACCATGTCACAGGGTGCATGCTTGGTCTGTCCCTGGAAGGTGACAGTGCTTGCTGGGGGTCCCACACTGGAGCAGGACCATGAACTGCAGCCATGCCACTTCCATACTACTGCCCCCCATCAGTGTGGCCATACTACAAATTGTAAGATATCCCTGTGCCATAGGAGTCCCTCTGTCCTTCCACTTGAGAGCAAAGACCTCATAAAGACCACAAACAGCAGCTGGAGTCCTTGAGCACGAGGTATGGGCCATGATCATCTGTGAAGGGCACAGAGGTTTTCACCAGTATAGAACAAACATCTTCATGTGTTAAGATCACCACAAACCTTCTTGACTTGCTTTCACTACTACCTATCTTGGCTATTTTAGAGAGAGTTTGGGATAATCATATATACATAACATTAATATTTTTAATTCAATATTTATCCATATAGTACACTGCATAGTTGAGAAACTACATCAAAAGGTGGCCATCTGTTTCTAGAATTACTCTAATTGAAGCTGATCTGTATTTTATACAGTGAGGCCATAATAAAGAGCAAGACTCAGCATAAAAGTTTATGATAATAATGAGTATGGTTCACAATGTGTGCTTGATCTCTATTCATATTCCATATTTTATTGTATGACAATTATCAAATATTTCTTTTCTGTGATCCTTGTTTCCTTTCATGTGTCTTCTAATTGAACAGGAGAGATCTCGGAAGAGGCATTTCTACCATTTAGACATATAAACAGAGTTAGAAAACTCTCCATATTATTTCCCCAAGTAAATATTTATTGACATTTAGTAATCACAGTGCCTAGCAATGGACAAATTTAACTTCCATTCAGACCAGTTTTGTAAGCTGAATTTCATAGATTTATCTCTTCTCCACAAATTTAAGCTGTTTTGTCTTTTTAATGGAGTTTCTAACAGATAGCAGGAAAGTTTTACTCATCATGCTGTCATAACCAGATGGACAATTTGATATTTATACTTGTTTCTCAGTAGAGACTTCATGCTTTACTCACTGTTAGTGAAATAACTAATAAAGCTATGGCTTGGTGCTGCAGCCCATAGGAAGGGCTAGACCGATAGCACTGACTGATAGGCAAAGGTTTAGTTGATTACCTTGGGGCCTGGCACACTGAGCGAACACAGGATCATCACCAAAGCCTGAAGGCCAACCTCAAGACTTGTCCAGGAGAAAAAAAATGGGCATAAGTAACTTTTTCCACACCTGAACTGAATTATGGACATCACAGAGAACAGCCCAGCGGAGAAATACAGCTCTGCATAGCTGTTACAGCATGCAGGATGGTCAAAAGGACCAAGAAAGAGTGGATCTTGGCCTTGCCTCTCTTTTAGTGCACCCAGCACTTTGCCCAACATTGTGCTTAGGAAAGTTAGGGACCACCAGATGATGGGCTGGGCTGTGCTCTGCCTAAGGGCAGTGCTCTGGTGCTGAGGTGGGGGCTGCTGGTCTAGCTGATCCTTGGCTGGGGGATCACACACAAGTGCTGTCATATACTGCTGACACAACATCTGACTGCGGTTGTCCTGGGACCCACGGTACATTCAACCCAAATCCATTTTGCAGGAAAGCAATGGAAGACCCTGAGAAACTGTTATTTTGGACCGAGGAACTGCTCTGAAGCATCTCTCTCATGCTCAAAGATAGGTAAGTGATACATTGTAATGGTTTTGAGTTATGTGATGGTTGAGATCTGTGGCTCAGAGGGTTGGGAAATCTGGTCATCCCTGAACTAGATTGGCAGGTTGTGTTTTCTACTGTCCTTGAGGACCAGGAGGACCTATAGCTGCCAAGGCACCTTCAGTACAGGGAACAACATCCTGGCTTTCACCTCCTGAGAGTGTGCAGGCACAAAGAGCAAATATCTTTTTTTGGTAGTGAATGTGTGACAAGAAACTAATGTCTGCATTTGCTGACAGTTGCCTGGTGCTGTATCCTAATTCCTCTTTAATAAGCGCACTGTTGTGTGTTCATGTTTTACACGTGCACACAAACGCACGCAGGCTTCTCTCTCAGTACAGACAGTACAGAGATCAACCTCACCTTTTGTTCTGAGGTCTTTTTATAGCATTCTTGTGATAAAGGGAGCTGTAGTGTAAAGGTGAATCACAGCTGGCAAGAACACACATTGTTTATTACTTATTTTCTCATACTCTATGCATGCAAGGGTAGACATAACTAACAGTATTTGTTTTATTTCTGAATTATTTCTTCAGAGTTTATTTGCTCCTATTTTCTTCAGAAAAGGGTAACAAATAGTTAAAAACTTTGTGAATTTTTACTAAAATTTCTATTCGTGTATGAGTTGTTAGCCATGCCTGTTCTTGGAAAGTAGCACGCCTCCTCTACAAAACAGTATTCCAATAATGCTTGTATTTCTCACCTCTTGGCTGGAAAGACTATGAAAAGTATCTCCTTTTTTAACAAATCTTTCAAAACTACTCAGCCCCTTAATTTCATTATAAATTGGACTTGTACAAATCCTTACAAGTATGGTTGCCCTTTGACAGTTCTTCCTGCTTTAGTCTTAGAACAGCAATGGGAACAGGACTCTTGATCACAGCAGGAATGCGTTTATGATCATGCATTGCTCAAGTCTGTTTTTATTTCTCGTTTTATGTAAAATGCTGCAGTAATCCCTTTAGAATTCCCCTCAGCTTAAATCTCAAAGACTGTTCAAGACTGCCTCTTAATGTCTCAAGAGCACTTCAGCTCACATAAGCCTCATATTCAACAGGTAAAGCCCACTTTGTTCTATAGAGATGGCTGAAGTAATGTAAAATTAAAGATTTAATCTTCTGTGGTAACTCAGACTGTCCTCAGTCCAACACAAAGACGCTAAAAGTCTGTTAACTTTTAAGTAAGTAGAAAATTCTTTGATTGACAGTGGTCTGCTGTATTGATCCTCAAAACTATGCCACAACAAATTTTATTACAATTGGGTGAGAAGACTTACTGCACACTTTGGGAACGCAAGGGGATTCATTTCACTATTAACAGGTTTTCTCCATTATAAACTTTAATTGACAGGATTTAAAAGCAATTAAAGTCGAGACCAAACATTTTGGACAAATTAAGGAAGGATTTTTTGGGTTTTGTTGTTTAGGTTTTTTTAAAGCTAAATTTAGACTAAAGCAGTCAAAGGAGGGACTGGGCACTTGAGAGTTCAAATGATTGGTAATTATATGACATGGAATATAGCCTGTACACTTTTATTCTCATTAGGAACTTCACACAGGAGCTTAACCCATCTTTAACTTTAATGTGTTTTCTCCTAGTTAGTGGCCAGATGGTTGTACAATGGACTCCACTAATTAATGGAGTAATGTAGCCTAGGCTGACATTCAAGGTGGGTTAATATGGACACAGCCAAAATAAGCATAGATTTCCTCAGCCACAGATCGATCAGGTACCTCCAAAAACCCTACTCTTCCCCTCAGCAAATCAGCAGAAGATGTTTTAAGGTTGTCTGGGCTCGTATCCCTCACTTCTACTAACAAGTTTGCCAGGAAGAGCAAATGCAGCTCACAGATTACTCCATAAGAAAAGCAGCTGGGTATTTTGGCATTGCTGCTCTGGAAGTAATTCTGATGTTTCAGGGGTGCTTTTCTACCTTGAACCAAGACCAGAAGTCGAAATATTGGTTACTTTGTGTACTTTAATGTTCTTGAAAATAACAGTTTGCCAGGCATCTAAATGAAACATTTTGTTTGAGTACTTAGTACTAACCTCTTTCCACTGCTATGGCTCCAAATCCTCATGAGATATGGAGGACCAGGTAGGTACCTACTCCAGGGTGAGCTGAATAGCTCTTTAGACTGCATCAACTAGACCTTATATTAGATCTTCACTGACTACAGTGGAAGCTTAGGCAGGTCACTCATATGAACAAACACACATATACCTGTATTTAGGCACCCTAATACGTGAGCTGAATCTTACCCAGAGTGATTAATCTGCTTTAGCTCTCCTTAATTTGCACATGAAGACAACAACCTCTGCAGCCTGTCTATCTCCTTTAAAAATGTAACATTAGATGATTCCTAACCTGACATTCCTGCTGTATTTTAAATTTAACATTTGGGAACTGTATCTCTGGAGCAAATTTCTGTGAGTTGTAAAATAGATACAAAAGATTACAAAGAATTGAGGCCCATGGGTCATTCATTTTTGTCTCTGTTTTGGTAGCTCAGTATCTAGAAGTATCCAGCATTTTCCCTTCTCTACCTTCCTTCCTTTGTTTTCTCTTGCCTTTACATCATGAATTGCATCCAAAGTGACTGATTCAATATAAGACAGAGGAAATTAATAGCACTGTTTTCAGTAGGTGGCCGTGGCTTCATTTGGGAAGCACTCCCACACAAAGGATATCTGGATGTAGTGCTGTGGGCCTCAGTCTCTCCTTTACTATTCCATTTTCAGTAAAGCACTATCTTGTCATCGAGACAAAGACTGTAAGAACATCTCTCTCTTGCTTGCTTGGGAGAGGTCCCAAATCTTCAGCCAGTGGACATCTTGAGCATGAGGAGCAGAGAGAGAGGGCTGCTTCAGCTGCTCCTTCTTACCCAAAATTCCCCTGTAGCCTTGCAGTAAGGCTGAAAACTTTTGGGGATGCTGTTATCAAAAACTGCTCTGGGCATAGGTGAATCCTGACTACTGACCTTGCACAATGAAGCTGTGCTTTACGTTTTAAGTAGAAGAGAAGTAAGACTATTTTTACTTTCTTTTCTCTTTCAGAAGCCAAAGGCATTTATTTTCAATTTTCAAATACCCTCAAGTGAATAAAAAATACATATTTGGGCAAATATATCTTTTGCCAAACCCCTTAGCCCCCAAAATTAAAAAACCCAACGCCTCACCTAGGTCTGCTCACCACCATCCAAAATCAGGCACTTAGCTGTCTCAGATCTGCAGTTTTAAATGTCTTGCTGAAAGTGTACAGCCTTATAGACAATTTCATAAATGTAGGCTCTGTGAGCAATGCCAGGATAAATATAGGGCTCTAATTACTTAAAGAAAAGGCAAGTAAGAGGCACTGAAAGTTGCTCTTCCAGCATCCATCTCTCTAGCTTAGAGCTTTACAATGTTGCCCATCACCATAGTAGCTGAGTGTCTGCTCTGCAAAAGGCTGATACAGTATAGGAAGGCTGGAAAGAAAAGGCAACATATCTGCAAAATGTAAGCTAGCCCAGCTATCATCTGACCACTCTTACAATACAGGATTGTTTAGACAAAAGTAAATAGTTTAGCAAGATCTTTTTGAACATGCAACTAGAATGACACTGCTAACATTACCCTACTTAAGACCAGCGAGTGGGAAATACTGAGGCTGGGGATCCTGTTAGCTCACTATTGCCTTAAAGTAGGGTCTCAGATAAGTTTTTGTAACTTTTCAGGATCTCAATTTCTTATCCTCAAAATAAGAGCAATTCTGTAGTTTATCTAGCACCTAATACAACATACAGGAAAAGCTCTGCAGCTAGGAACCAAAACTGAGATCTCTCTCTGCTTAGTTTCCAATCACTGCATTAGAGTTGCCATGTCTAGCTTTTTTCTCATCTCTACCCCTCCACCATACACACACTTGAATTTTGTACTCCTTTTCCTGGTAAAAGGTCAAAAAGGAGAGTGTCCCAGTAGGACCAGTTGGTGGATGTGAAGCCAGCATGCTCTTTCGGATCAGTTGGACTTGATCTCCTCAGACTGAGGGACACTGGACCTGGCTGAGCTTCCCACTGCCCAAACCAAGCTAGGACTACACCCTGGGGAGACTTTGCTTCACTTTTCTATAAAGACCCAATCCTCCAGTGTCTGGTAAACCTTTAGGCGCTAAGATGACGTCATGAATACATGCAGCCCGAATTAAATTCTAGATGTCTGAAGTTTTCTTTCACTGTGGCCTGTGAAATCTGCATGTAAGTGCTGAAGTGCGTGTTTGGCTCTTACTGCTTTTGCAGGATGACACTCTCACCTCATGCAAATCAATGTGTGTTTTACCACTGACTTCAATACAGTTGGAATTTTTCCTTAATGCCTTGGAGCTAATAGCCTGTTACTTGCTACCAGCTATGACTGGGCAATTTTTGATTTAGCTGCAGAGATGAAACATTCTTGATGTACTAGCTAAAATTTTTAATCAATCCAATGCAAAACCCCTCTTTTTCCTACTAGAATATTCTGTTTCTCCCTTCTCACTGGGAAGTCCCATTATCTTCTGTCATGTGTCAAAATATGTCTACTAAGTACTGATATCAAGCAATTATGTGAGACAAAATCATTCGTAAATGGTATGAGAGCAGAGAGAAATGACTGCATTCTGAACTGCATCTCTTTGTAGCAATGTGGCAAAGGCTTCAAACCTCATATGGAAATGAGCAACGCATGTAAATTACTTTGTCTAAATGGATTTTCATTAGAAGTGGAGTCTAAGCAGTTCAAAAATCACTAATGTTCACTGGCAGGAGCCAAATGGCTGAGTCAACATGACTTTTAGTCTTTAGTGCCTCTTTTCTATAATGCTGAACCACTGAAATAGTCTGATCAAACTTGGCATTGCAGAAAGTACACTGTGCCAGATTAGTTAAGTCATAGACTGACTCATCCTTGGGGTATGACAAATGCTAAATGAGCTACTGATCCTTTGGGTAGCTGGGTACAGCTCCCTGTGAGACTGGGACACAGACAGTATGAGATATTAATAGCGGTGGCTCTGTCTGTCATTTGGTTTAATTATTTTTATTTATTCTCCGTATCTCTCCTCTTCACCCTGGATGCTGATTATTTTAGCTATGGTGGAAAGGAAAGAAGCCCAACACTCATAAATAAAAAAACTAAAGAGTCGTCAAGATTCTTAAAGCCATTTTTAGCAGGACTCAAAGTTTAGATCTTGAATCCTTCACCTGTCCATGCTACAACCTCCAGGATATGAAGAAAGAGGTATACCATAAACCCTAAGCAGGTTTATGCATTGAAGAGATAAGGACTGTGCTCTACTGTGCATCCAAGAGCATCTCTGTTCTCAGAGCATGCCTAACAGAGCTGTCCCTGTCAGACAGTCAGGCTGGAGGTAGCTGCTCCTGTGAAGGCCAGTTCCTCACATAGGCATCCTGAAAGCCAAAATACAGATGCTGACTGAAAGCCAAAACTTTCAGTGTTCAGTGATGGCTTTTTGAATGTAGGTATCTGAAGTCTGCCTGTGTGTCATTATAGGAAGGTATCCTGATGTGCTTCTGTATCAGGTGCTGAACAAAGAGACAAGAAACATGGTGACAAGACTCCTGGCAGTCTTTCTTGCTGCCTTTTTCAGGATGCACAAGTTTCCTCTGTAAGTCTTAGGCTACAACTCAGCGAAACGACTTGCAGCTTTATGGTCTTGTGCTCTGCATTTGCTTTGCTCTGATGAATTGCTTTGGAGTCAGTCAGCAAGATACGCTAAATGGAAAGCTGTTCTCCTTCTAGTTATATTTCAAGGCAGTTTATTTTGCATTATTGGCCACTGGGGATATTCTTATCATGCAATTTGTGTGCAGAACTGTCATAACTAACACAGCCAGGCCTGCCTCATCCTTGCTTCCCTTGAGCTCTGTGGCATCCAACACTTATGCATTTTTAGAGGACATAGGAAGGCACAGTTCACCTTTACAGTATTAATTGGATGACAGTGCATTTAGGTGAAAAAAGCCAACAAGATCTGAGAGCTGGCTTGGTGTAGCTTTTTGTTCATTGCCAGAAAGTGGCACCATTCTGCCTGAATCTAGCTCAGTGATGCTCATCTGGTGCTCTCCTACGTGAAATGTGTTGAGGAGATTTTTGCCATTTTTTAAATAAAACAGAAAATATGTTTAACAGAAAGGGATGATTAGGAATACCTGCTCAGTTATGAAATGGAGGTCCCAGTCTGCAGCCCAAAGACAAAACAAGTGCTCACAAGCCAGGCAAGTGGTTACACTGAACGTGCCAGCTTGTGCTAAGGTCATCCACACAAGTACAAGCGCTTCTCCTGCTTTCTGAACTGTTATATGGGACAGTTTAAGCCACCCCTAAACTTGATCTTGGAACAGAAATAAACATTTGAGAAACCTGAGCCTTCCTACTGGGATGTCTGCATGATCGTGCTCCCCAGGTCTTGGGCTGTGAGTCCTGGTCTGCTGTTCCTGCCCATGTCCCACCAGACCCTGTGCCTGTTGCTGAGACTGGTGCTCGGGGCTGCCCTCCCACTGAGCTGCACTCACCTATAATTTGTCTGCATGCTTGTGGGGCAGCTGTGGTGTGTATTAGGCTGTACTTTCTGTACTTTCATTAAGGTAAGTCAAAATAAACACTGAAACTCAGCAAATTAACTGTTACTTGTGCAAATTCCACTTGGTACAGCAAAAGTACAGCAAAAGCTTATGGCATACCTCTTTTTTATATCCCGGAGGTTGTAGCAAATTGGGGTCATTCCATGACACGAGTTCCCAGAGTAATAACACAGGGACTGAAGTGCACTTGCAGACTGTAGATAGAGGTTTGAATAGCACCTCTTGGTCAGCAATAGCAGTCCTTCACTAGCTCAACCTTTGCCAAATTAATTCCATAAATGTTTTAGTATTAAAATATCAGTAAGCAAGAAAAATTAGATCTGGAGAATGAGGTATTGTCTTAGTTCAAGAACACATGCAGCCTTTAATGAAGGCAGGTATGATGTCAAACTGATAATCACAAGTTTAGAAGCTGCTAAATGCTGTGAAAAATTGGTCACTCTCCTGGTATCTAGAGACTTTAAGACAGACCCACAGAGTATGAAACAGCTATTGCTACTGGTAGCTTGTGAAGCAATGAAATATGTTTGACGTTCACTTTCCAGGTCTGTTAGTTACACAGATAGCACATCTTGCTTCAGCTAGCAATGAGACACACTTTATCCAATAAATTGACCAGGCGAGGCTATTCATTTGACCTTAATTACCCAAGTGTTCACCCAATGTTATGCAGACAGACAACATCAGTTGACACATTGGTCCTGCTAATCGTGATACTTAGCACTCCCTACCATTTTTCATCTTCAAAGCACTTTCCAAATTTTACTTAATTAATATCTTTGAAGATGCCAAACTGTTTGCTGATATTTCACTGATAGTTTCTGCTCTTTCCAGAGCAGAGGAAAAGATGCTATTTCCTAATTAGGATTTAGTAAAGACACTACTGACTTCCCCTTCTTCTCATCTGGTTTTCAGTATCCTTCTGTTTCCAGCAATCTGACCTCTCGCCAGTCAGCACCTGGGGAATTATTGCTTTACTTGCCTTTTAAATTGCAGATAACAAATTGTTGTCAAGTAAAACCTCTTCATTTTTCTTCAGACAAATTTAAACATTACATCTTTAACTTTCAGAACTTCAATCCCTATACTAGGTAACAAAGTATGAGTCAATTAGTTCAGAAAATTAAGCCTGGTGTTATAGTTTTCCTATCTTTTAAAAAAAGCTTCCTATGTAGAGTTTCCTGACTTTGTGCTGGTTAGTCTTACAAACATTTATCAGATGTTTGAATTATAGTCCACTGTTTCAGCGGAAGCTTTGGCAGGTTGCTGAAATATGGATGTGATTCTGGACCTTTCATGTTTTCATGGAGCGTCTAAAGCCACATACAGTATATTACATGTCATCAGCACTACTACATCTGTCACCATCAGAGGCGAATGGGCTATTGGCAGAGTGCACTCTAAAGTCACAAACAAGCATTTCGACTGAGGTCATGAAGCTCATAACGTTTATACACATCAGTGTATTTGCAAAAAAAAATAAAAATAGTACCTGTATCTGCAAAGGATGGCTTTATCCTATAGAATGAAATGGGAAAGAGCAGAGGGGAAACAGCAGTTTCAGTAGGTGGAAGGACAGTGCATTGCTCAGATGGTTTTGCAAAGTAAACAGAGAGCAGGTTGTTAGGAGACTGCTTCAGTCCCCCTGGGCCACTTGAAAATTTTGCCTTATACTACATTACAAAACTCTCACTTGTTGAATTTTAAATGACCTAGACATTAAGGAAGATTAATTTCCTTCCAGTCCTTTTCATTTTGTTCCAACCTCTCAACTATTTCTAATTCTACTGTAGCTGTAATCATCCTTCAAATATATATCTGTCAGGCATAGTACTGTCCATCAGTTGTCACAGCTTAAATACAGACACACACCCCCACATGCTAACACCGCACACACGTGTGTGTCTGGCTGTAGTTCTTTCATCTGCAATTCAGCAAAGAATTGAGCCTGCTTGCATTCTGTTCAACAAAGCACTTACTTAAACATAAAAGTAAGGGTAAGGCTGAAGCTAAGCACACTGCAGCTAGCAATGGGTTGTTTAATGAAAGGTTGAGATGGACGGTACTTACTGATACCTTATAAACTATAGGCTGAAACCTTCTTCCACTAACTTTCTGAGATGCAGAAAAAATCTATTTCAGTCAGACAGTGGGTACTTCTGCCAGCAGAAAATCCATCTGGCCTAACTCTAATAGGATGCTAGAAACAGTAACAGTGAGAGAAACACCCAGATCAGAAATACTTGCTAAAGATGCGATCAGCAGCCAGTATACCCCTCGGGGACTCACTGTTTACTCCTCTGGAAGTTTACAGTGAGCTTTTCTAAAAGAATAAAATATCGATAAAAATATACCCACCTTACCACACACACACACACAAAAAAAAAAAAAAAAAAAAAGAAAAGGAAAGAAAAGGAAGAAAAAGCAATTTGGAAGCAGAAGAGAGGAGAGAGATCTCAGGGAGGAAAAATTTTAAACCAGTCTACTACTTCCCCCACCAGAAGCCGTTCATGGAACAAAAGGCCTCTGAGAAGCTGTGGACTAAAAGAACTCATAGAGGAGGTACAGGAGATAATTTGTTTAAAAGAAAGAGCTGCAAAGCAAAGGCCACTTCAAAGACTACAAAGAAATGGGGAATGTTGGCCTGCTCCTCTCTTTTACACTGTGGTGTTGCCACATTAGTGTGCTCTATCCTACTTGTGAAATTATTTCTAAACCATATTATCTTGGTACTGTTTTTCCCTGTTCTCTACACAGTTTTCAGGACCAAACCGTCCTCAAAGCTCCAGGTCTGGAACACAATATAGCTTAGTTGTAACATACCCTTCCGCAAAATGAAATATCTGGGTTTATGGGTTTGGTTTTGTACAGTTGGATTTATAATTCTTCATGGATATCTCAGCTGGGTTTTCAAAGCTTTTCCTCAACTGTGCTTATTCTTCTGGAAGTGACTGGGTACATCCTGTACTGGTTGAAACTGTATGATGAAAGAGTTAAAGAAGAGCTTCACTGTCCTGTAGTAGCCAATAATGAAGCAAGCACATACACTTTGAAGAAAAAGAGCTTTGTCAATTAAGAAACCAAAGCCATATTGTTCTTCCTGTTTCTGAGGTATTTTGGTTCATCATCAGTTTGGACACCTCTTCAAAACTAATTTTCTATTTCTGAGCCATTCACAGTATTTCAGTTCCCATTTGGCATAGCACAACCCATCTCAAGGTGGATCTCCATTTGCCTCTGCGACTGAGATGGATGTAAATGTTTTGCATGAAGACAAGGCAGTTTTGCAAGGATGTCTTTAACAGTTTCTTTTTCTGTCCATTATTTTTCAAGAATGCAAGTTGACCAATGCATTGCAACCATCAGGAACATGTAAGTTTAGGTGAAAATTGTGCTAGAGGAAGACTGAAAAGTAGTAGCAAGTGCAAAGCCATTCTGCTTTTGTAGATGCTGCTTCTGCTAAAATGAAGGAGTCTGAAGAAGACACTCCAGACTTTTACTTCTCCAGGACTACAGCAAGTCTGGCCCTCATTGACCATACTCTAGAGCATTGGCCTTTGGTAGCATTATAAAGACAGAAAGGAAAAGAAAAAGAATTCTTTGCCTGTCTGCTGCTTACCAATTCTGCAGATTTATTTTTCTCCAAGTAAATATATTGTAACACTTTCAAAAAGAAATCAGCATCTAATCCATCCATGAGTAATTTAACTTGTAGGAAATAGAGAACAAAAAGAGTGCTTTTAGATAAATCCTAATTAATTGTACATGCAAATATCTTGGATGGATGTGGTCGTGCAATTCAATTAGATGACTAATTATGTTGGAATTATAATACCATATTTAAATAGATAAACATACATAAAAGTGCCTGCCCAGGAGTTTGCATGCTGGAGACTGGGAATAGAATCATTTATTGGCTCTTTAGTGCCACCTGTTGAAAACTGAAAATGCATGCAAATGAAACTGCGCGCCAATTAGACGTCCATTTAGAAGGGCAATGTCCATTTGCTTGGCAGGTGTGAAACAGTCATAATCTTCATAAATTTAACAGCTGGGGTGCAAGTATTTAAAACATGGTTGTCACCCTACAAAGGAAAGCATAACATACCATTGGGGATGCTGGGAAGCAGGAGCCAAGCTCTTGGGATATGTGGCACATTCATGACATCGCATCTGTTCAAAAAATGAACTGGTTTCCCTTCTTGCCAGTTAGCTGTCACAGGGCTTATGTCAAAATAGGCATCCTGATTACAGAAGCCTCCTCTTCCATGAATAATTCCACAGTTGTATTTCTCTGCTAATTAAGAGTAAGATTACTACTGCCTTACTCATGCAGAGTTTTCCTGGAACCAGACTGACCACTGGTGCTATGCAACACAAGGAAGGAAAAGTACCTGCTGGGGGGGGGGACGACGACACAAGCAGGATTGAATTCAGTATAAGTAGCTCTGCCAGTACATTGTGTCCAGCTGTGACAACATGGTGGCCAAGTTGCTGAGCTCATCTCTGAGGTCAAAAGAGCATATCAGAGTAAAGAGGGTCCTAGAAGTTCAGTTTTCAGAAATAGTATTTCTTGCCTGCTTTACTATTTTACTCTGCAAAGAGCATCCCTTTTAGACTACATTTCCCCTTTAGTTTTAATTTATGATTAAGTTCAATCAAAAAAGCAAAATACAGCCAGATCTGAGGCCTGGGCCATGTTCTTCATCACAGATCAAATTTCATATGGTTTGCAAAGATGAAATAATGTAACATTTCTTATTAAAGAAATAAAATCTATTTCTTGTGCAAAACCACTCATTTCATCCCATTACCTACAATGTGCAATGACACTGATAATTAAAAGAGAACAAGAGGTTTGACATCAGTATGCAAGGTGGAGGTAAATCATGTGGTTGCTTCACAGACATCCCTTTGTAAAATGTGGCATCATGGCTCTGTCAAGCAGCACTTCAGGTGAAAAAAGAACACCCTGCTACCTCAAGATAAACCATGATGGAGATTTGAGAGTCTTGAGGCCTACAGGATGGTGCAGGGAAGCTAGGACAATTTAGGCATGTTCTGTGCTCCTTAGTCTCTTTCAAGCTCTGGAGGAACCTCAGTCAAGGGAAGACAGTGAGAGTTTAAGGCTACCAAGTTTTCCTTTCATTGTGGACTTCAAGTAGTTTTATGGTGATAAAGCAAAGACACTGTCTCAGTCTCTTTGCCTCTAGCTCTGCTGTGCCTTTAAACATAATGGTCTGTGCACATCATTATCTAGGTATTGAAGGAACAGAACCTGCTACCAGACCTGGGCACAGAAAAGTGATCCCATATTTTTCAGAGAATATGCTAGATTTTTCAAAATCTTGTCCCATCCTCTATAGAAACCAGCCTCCCCAAATATTAAAAGCCACCAAGAAGAAAAAGGCAGGCCCCAGCCCCACAGCTATGCACCTATCTGCCTGTGGTAGGGCCGGCATTCTTTCCCTTCGGACACCCATGGAATGAGTTGACATGGCTGGGCAGCCGAGGGACAGCACTGAAATTCTGCCAATGCCAGGCTAAACCAGCACCTTCTGCATGGATCATCTTTATTTCCCTGCCTTATCAAATTCCCACTCACTTTCATTGCCTTTCTCTGAACCAGCCTTCCCCACAATTTCAAGGTAAACATATTATTAAATCAAATTATTACAGTTGTCTACAGCATTTTTGACCTTTCTGGTTGACTTTCACTACCACTGACAGATTAGGCTGCCCAGATGTTTGTCCAGGTATCACTTCCACAAAATTGCCAAAATAAGGGGTGTGTCCGCCTATTTGGCTGGGCTTTCTAACATTTCTATGTAGTATCTGAAAGGATAATAAGATATAGAAATTATTCTACCCAAATGAAAGTAAACCTTTGTCTGAAACATCAACTTTGAGATCATGAACAACCTTAAGCACAATCATTTTGGCACAAAATACTTCCTGTTTCATTTTTAATCCTTTTAAAATATTATTCTCTTCCAGTTAAACACCTGTTTTAGCCTTACAGAAGCTGATTCTATAGAATTATATTCAATACCTATTATTCTTCCAAGTGGGAAAGAACTTCTGAGAGAAAAGTAGCATAGCTATTATGACAGTAGTACTTTATAATGGAGTAGCTTCTGGGAAAAAAAGGTAAGTAGGTGGCTTTGACAGATAATTATGGACTCCTGTTACACAGCAAATATCATTAAAAAAATTGTAAAATGTCTTTCACATTTCTAACTAATGTCAGTTATGTTTTCCTCAGTTAATTGGCATACCAATTTAATGAAGCAATGTTCTTTTAAATGTAAAATATGCACTTTTGGGTTTCTTGCAATATTTATGTTAAAAATATTGTAAATATTGCTTTCATGCATTATTTGGCTCTTGAGAGAAGTGTTTGGAAATGATTCAACACACTTAATCTTGTTTGCCTTTGTCATGCAAAATGAGAAAAGATTTCACAGTAAAACGCTCAACTATACCAATATTCTGCTTGTCTACTAATATGCCATGAAAATACTTATGATTTCAGGATTAAGCATAGATATACAGCATACATGAAAGGTGCTTTGTGATTACTTGTAGTGCATTTACATTGTGCCCTTCACCTTTACTCACAAGTAAAGTAATTTGGAAAACTTTGGTTGCTGGACTGATCTAAGCACTCCAAGGTGAGTAGCTTGAGCCACTTAGAAAAGGCCCAATTTGCAGAACTTGAGGGACTCCCTCTTTCAATCCACTACTACTTTTTAAAGCATGCTAGTTTTAAGGAGTTTCAAGATGGATACCGAAAATCAATACTCACTTGAAGTTGGAGGTCTTAGGCTCAGCTCCAAAGAGTGAAATACCAGACAGCAACCGGCTATATTGTGCTGTCTCCATTTCTGGGCTCCTACAGAAAAAAAACCTCAAGCTGCTTTTGTAGCCTCACAAAATGCAGACATTCATTTTTGCTAAAATGAATCCCCTTGCATAATACATCCTATCTAGGTACTCCCTGAAAATTTCTCTTGAAGAAATACAAAATAACCTATTTCACATCTTCATCCCTATCTTAATGGAGCTATCAGCTTTCACTGTATTGAAAAGGATTTTACCAATACAGCCAAGATATAGAGGGTTACGTCAAACAAGATGAGATGACATATCCTCCGTATTGCCCTTGGCATTTGTGTTCATATTCACTTGGGGGGTTGTCAGCTGGTGCAATGTTGGGAACAGAAGAATGATAACAGTGATGGGATAAAGCAAAGTAGCATGCCAAAAACGCAGGAGCTCTGCCAGACTCAGAGATAACTTTTTCCACCAGAGAACTAAACCAGAAAAACTATCATCTTTCTCTCTTTTCTCCAAACACAGTAGTCATTAAGAGGACTTACTCCGAGCTTGTCCCTGCTGCAGTAGCATGGTAGGAGTGGCTGTCAGCTCTAGAAAATGGCAGGAATTTCTCCTGCAAGCCATTGTGGCAAAGAATTGGTGGGTGTCCAGTGAACAGCACATTGTAGCACCAATTCCTCACCATTCACTTATTTCCTACCTTTCTATTTTTTTTACTCCTGAAAGACATAGCCTGGGAGTAGCAACTTGAAAGACCACTTTGGACATGATCTAAAGAGTTTTATTGCATGCTGAGGGTGCTGTGATTCCCACCTGCTATTCAACACAATAGCAGTTCTGCTACATGACAGCAATGTATTCCACTTCACAGCAGTGGGATTTCACTGATTTCACTTAAAGAAAAAGTCATTATTAAATTGTATCTGCATATATTACGCATTAAAGGTACCTCACATGAAAAGTCTAGGAAAAAATATTGAGCTACTGAATAACAGGAGTTCAGAGTAAGCAGGTGAATTTATTCATATTTCATTTTGCAGGTAGTAGGTTTACCCAGTGCTAACTTGGACCACATCTACAAATGATGGTGATAAAAACACACTCCTATGTTTCAGTTGATACACATCAGAGAACTCCACTACCAAACCAAAAACCACACACAAACATGTTCCTGGGAGAAAAGTAGGCTAAAGATATTGTCTCTCTACTTCCAGACAGGGCCTGTTCGTTGTGGCTGGTGAAGATGATTATCTCAGATTCAAAACCAGTAGGAATAACCTTTCCAGCTGCCTGAAAGGCTATGACTGTTCTTAAAAATATAGTAGCTATTGCTTATACACAGCTGTTATTTTCAAAGACATTAATTTGGAGAAGAAAATTTTTTGGAGTTTTTTCTAGTGCAAGAAGTAACTTTATTAGAACAATGAAGTGTAATAGCCAAGGAATAGGTTTACATCAGTCATAACTATAATCACGGTTGGATGATGGTACGTAGCATGTTCACCTGCAACTGTGCTCTCAGAATTATCCTTTCTTGAATGTAGAGAATAATGGCACTATGCCAAATAAAGACAGTGAGTCTCCTGTTTATCACTGGGATCCACTTTCCTACCACACTTTTCTTCATGATTAGCTCTTCTCTCAAATTTCCTTGTACCAAATGCTTTTTGTTGTACATGGTAGAAACTGGCTGGTGCCTTTTTGATCTGCCTCCAGTCCTGTGGCAAGCTGCTAGGACAGCCCATTGATACAGAAGATGCTGTTCAAAAACCATCTTTTAAAGCATTTCATGTATGTCTCTACCTTCTCCTGAAGCAGACAATCCACCAACTTGTGTGAACAACAGGCACAGCAATGAAATACTAGGATTTCAGCAACAACTTGCTTTGAGTATTTGCTCTAGATCACATTACTGACCCTACATTCATCAAAATAAGCAAATGTTTGTGTTAATACATATGTTTTTGGATTCACATACAAAGGAGCTTCCCTTCTAAACAAGATGGACTGGATTCCTGATGACAGCCCAGGTAAGGAGCACCTCAGGGCTGATGACCTGAGCTGGGCAGCAGCAACAGTGCAAACCTGATCCTGTGTTCACAGGACTTTTACAGCATCAGGGGTCTTTTGGCTGTTAACAGACTTAGGTGCAACCACGGCTCTATGGTTATCATCACCAGAACTGCAAAAGATGTAGAATAATCTCTCCCTCCATACCTGTCTGTTCTCTGCTTACACCTTTTTCTTACTCCATGCACTTGCCAGGTGGCTGGGAGACCTTACCTCTACTCAGTGTGGAGGTTTGTTCCAGATTGATTGATGATATAGCTTGCATACTCAGGGTGTGACTTGGGGGCCCCAAATCAGAGTAGGGCCTTTGCCAGACACTGTGCAAAGTCATAGCTAGAAAAAGTTTTTGTAAGAGTGATTTACCAAGGCCACAAAGAAAATCAGAGACAGAGAAGAGGTGAACATAGATCCCCAGGGTAGTGCCTTTACCACTTAGCCTTGGATCATGATTTTGCCATGGATGTTTACTTGGCTGCTTACAGACTTGCAGGATGAAGACCTTGTATTGCTTTGGTCATAACTCAGTTTGGAAGTGGCCACCATAAAACATTCCTTCCCAAATGAATTAGATATTCAAAACATAGTGAAACATCTTAAAATGGTATCAGCATTGCCAAGTTAACCATCTTCCCAAAAGCCAGCTGTTGATTTTATACAGTTAGAACCACGAGACCATTACTGCATACCATACACGTGAAATCCATCTTTGCAAATAGTACTTTGCTTTTGTTCCTTCTGGACCTTCCATTAGGCTCATTGATAGTACCTTAAAACTTCAGGGGAACAGAACACTAGCTTGGCCCCCCAGTAGTCACCTGTTTGCCCCAAAAGCATGACCGTATTTGCCTCAAAAGAGTTAATGGCATGACTTGCTGCAGCTTTTTCATAGAAAGCTAACCTTGCAAACTTGACTTGTCAATCCAAGATGTTTTATCTGCAGCGGCACAGAGTGGGTGGAGCAGAGAGCACAGCTGAAACGTGAACTCTGACAAATGCAGACAAGAAAGCATTTGCAGCCGCTGTCTGTTTGGTGCAAAGTTTTGGTTCATTAGCCTTGAAATGTTTCACTAACAGAATGCTTTTGGTATGCTATAAACAAACTGTAAGTGCCCTTGCATGCAACAGCACTCTGTCAAAAATGAACGTGGTTTATTCCCTTTTGTAAAATATTTAGAAAGTGAATGACAAAGTTAAGCAATGGTCATATTTGTGTGATCTAAACAAAAGAGTAACATCTTGGTAACAAGAACCTAAAAATACATTTGTTCATTTCTAGTTCTCACAGTGTTACGGATTTTTTTGTGGCTCAGAAATACAGTTCTCTCTGCCTTTTGTATTCTTTTTCCAAATGTTTTAAAACCAGGAAAAATACATAAATATATACTGGTACATTTAAGTGTTCTTAAAATTATTTAAGGCTAAAGCTTCTTTCTACATTTGAGCTGAACTAGTTCATGCCCATCCCTGGTCTTGTATGTAAAGGTCAAATATTGCAATTTTTATTCTGGCAAAGTTTTCAGTGAAGGCAGATATTTTTTGCGGTACATAAACACAAGCTCCAGCAAACCAAACTGAAGAGAGATGGAGTTTTGCCAGAAAGTAAAACTTTGTAAGGAGACAGTATTTTGGATCAAATAAACAGAAAGAAAAAAAAAAAGACATAAACAAACAAACAAAACCTGAACTGAATCATAGCCCAGATTTTAAACTCAGTCTTCTCTGAGATTAGAGAAAATTTTGCTCCTTGTCCCAGGCTTTATGATATTTGCTCACATATTTTGACAACAAATTGTCCTGGTTCAGGGCAATGAAGAAGCCAAAAATGCTCTAATACAATGAAGCCCAGTGTTCTACTTGAAGTACTTGAACCCATGAAAAAAGGCAATTTTTTCTGACTCTCTTTAGTTGTGGACAGCAATTAAGTTAATAAAAAGTTAGCATACAAACAAGATCTCATAAAAGAGACTTCATAATATTTTGAAAATTTGTCCCTCTGTAGTGTGGATCTCTCTTTTTAATGGTTTGAGTGAAATGACAGATCTTAAATAGATAATCCTGTGTATTAACCTTAAGAGGGGTTGGAGCAGAGGGCATAAATCCAAGCAATTTCTAAATTACCTTGAATGACTCAGCTAGGCCTAGACCCTTTGCAGGATTTAAGTTTTTAGCTCCTTCTTCTGTGCGAGAGTTTGAAATAATATCAGCATTGCTAGGTCAGCTAACGCAAGAAAGGGCTAATACAGGTTGAGAGTAGTTGCTAAATTCATATATATATTGCACAGATATAAGTCTCCCTGCTCAGGTTCAACACCGTGCCTCCTCAGTACCTTCTGAAATCTCTACTGGTGTGCTCATTTCAGTGAGACAAACAGCAGCAATTGCCTTTCAGGATCTGTGACTATTTATCAGCCTAGGTATATCTGTGACTCAGGTGTACCTTATCCCACCTGGAAAAGTCTACAGTACTGGGGGTCACAGCAAGTACCATGAGAAATAGGGAATAATCCCGTGAGTCTTCAATTCAGTTGAAGTTCCAATGATGTCAGCAGTAATGTTGGGTGCAGAATTGCGTCCTTTGCTATGAACATTTTTTCAGGAATTATGTTGTATTTTATCTAATCAAACCATTTTTGCTAGGGGTAATTTCTGTTTCAGATAACTTCAGAAGAAACAGGAATGGGATTGGGAGGGGGGACCGAGAGGGGGAATTTGGCCTTAAGTCTTTGCTATATAAGTGACCGTATAACACTTTATTTGCATATCTAGCATTTAAAGGGTTACGCATGTAATTATTTAACGTAACTCCGAATAAGCTGTTTGATTTTCTTTCATCATGAGCCAAACATTAGGCTTCGAAAGGAATTCCTTTAAACTTCAATAATAGAAAGGCACATGGCAATGTGAAAGTTACAACTCTAGCTTAAATGAGTCAGACATTAAAGTATTTATGACTGCTATTCTCTGAATATACCAACTTCAGACACTTTAAAGTCTAGTTCTGCTGTACAAGGATAGGTACAGGAATATCAGCCATTGCACATCTGCAGAACTCTTACTTTCAAGCAAGGCAGAGTCCAGTCCCTAATTTTTTTTTTTCCGTTTTAAGAAAAAGAACCTAGCATAACAAGCCACACCAGGCCATCAGCACCTGAAGCAAGTAAAAGCAGTTCCTTTATGAACTTCCCACCAGTTATTTGTTTTGTGGGGCTCATGGAGAAAAAGAATAAAAAAAAGCTAGTGAAAAAACAGTGTGTCCCAGTGAAAAGCATTGCACATGAAAGAGAGAAAGAAATGAACCGAATGTTGTTTTTTCTTGATGAAATACCAGATTGGATCTTAGGCTTTTTACAAACTCTAGCACAGGTGATCATCATTTGTTCTGTCAAAAGCATTTTCAATGACATGACCAGAACAATGCAGCTGTGATTACAAGGATCAGCATGGATTGAAAGATACTCAGGGCATTTACCAAAGGGTTATTTATAGCAGTGCTAAAGATGTTCGCTTTTTTAAACAGACTCACAAATTCTAGGAACAGAATATTTGAAATCAGGGTTGCTCCATTTGGTTTTGCATTTGCCATGCTAACCTGCACAGCCATGTCCTCTCACAAATGAAGGCTGAACATGTCAGTTGAAATGTTATTGTCATGAAGTCAAATCCAAAGGCTGAAGAGGAAAATTGAGATAGTTTTCGTTGTGAACTTTGATGTGAAGCATCACAGCTTTTGGAGGACAGCCATACCTTTGATCTTGCAGAAATTGTGAGGAATCAACCACCTTGAATCGCAGTCGTTCAGCAGGTGATTTATAACGCTATAATATGACTGAAAGGACTTTTCCAAAAGTCATGTAACCAGCAGCAAAGGGGAAAAAAAATGACAAAGATTTAACAGAAATTTAAGCAATTCTGGTAGCATGCAATGTAAAGTTCATAGCAGACTCTTAATTTTCTGGCAGAAACTCTGAGACTTCCAAGCTTCAAAATTAGCCTGCCTGACTTCTAACAACACTGAAATAGATAAATGCAGCCATTTGGGTGCCTCAGCCACGCAGACAGCCACAGGGCGAGGATGGTGTGATGCAAGGAGGAGGCAGAGCCTGAGGGAAGGAGCATCTCCTGATGGCAGACTGGCTCTCCAAAGCCTGTCTTCAGCGGGAGGGAGTGGAGAACAGCTGCAAGGCAAAGGCTGCCAACTTTAATTCTCTCCATTAGTGGATCATTATCAAATGAGGGGGTTAACGAGAGTAGGGATTGCCTTTACTGTAAAGACCTGCTCCATGCATGCCCAGGCCCCCTGTCCTGGTGGGTCAAGAAACCTCCACTGGCAGCAACCCTGAGGAGCTGCTGCAAAACCTGGTGGCACTGCCACCACCAGGCAGGCGGGGAGCTCCCTCCAGGACAGACCCTCTGGTAGCTGCCAGAGACACTTCCCGGAGCAGCTTGTGTGAGGGCAGAGAGAAGGCTCTGGGGTTTGGCATCTCCTGCCAGCAAAGCCTGGTGCCCCGTGTCCCCTGCAGCTGCCTGCAGCTCTACAGCAGGGCTGCTCCCACCTACCCTCAACCAGCCTGTCTTTCAAGCGTACTTCACTTATAGCTTGTCGTGGCCCTTCCGAATAGCTGCGTTTTGTTTACATTAAAAGAAATGTTCCTGGAGAACATTCTACTGTTTTCCCTGAGAAGACCATAGTATGGGTGATCACAATACCAGAAAATACCAAACAAGGTAGATTTTATGTGCTGTCTCTCACTTAAGATTAGAAAACTTTTGCCTCTCTCAGTGATTCCTCCTATACCTGACGTGAGCAGAAACTTTAGATTAAGATACCTTATTTTAAAGATACTCAGTGAAATTCATTTCTCAATAACATTTCTACATAGATGTGAAATGGGGTGGAGAGAGTGTTTCAGTTGTGTGGCCAAACTAGAAACATAAAAACAAAGACTGTGACATTAATCTGGAAGAGGGGAAGGACTCTCTTGTTACACTTTTCTTGAGCAATTATTTTAAATTCTTCCTTCAGAGCATAAGCAGCCCCCATAATGAATTTTTATTCAATGCAGAACTGATCCATGAGCTTGAAATGATACATTTCAGTCAAAATTATTCACTTTATTTAACCCAAATCCATCAATAGTTTCAGACAACCCCAAACTGTATGTTAGAGACAAAATATTCAAACAAAAAATACCTAGCTTTAGTTAGAACATCAGCTCCTTAAAAGCATACATGCCATGGATTATATTGTCTTTTCATAGTTCTAATTTACTTTAACTTGAACACCAGATCTTGAATTTCCTCATGATGATCATTTGTTTCTTGTACTTTCAGACTTGTTATGTTTCTTGAGGCTTTGGATCTACTTTCCTGGAGAACTTTGCTAGTTTAAGTTTCAAATTTTTAGAATCATCTGTTTGGATAACCAAATTACTACCTGTAGCCTACAGCAAATAGTTTTTGATGTCATGGCTTTTTTCCTTTTTATTTTTGGAGATTTGTAGGATACAGGTAAAACTTGGCAACACAAAATTTCTCAGTGCTTTGAGATTCTCCTGCCATAAATCCTCCTGTTAAAATACATGCTAGGCATGTCTTAAGAGAAATCATATACAAGAACATGACTTGATCAGCATCCCAGTGAGATACAGGGTATTTTTCAGCTAGGGACTTAATGGATGATGATACTATATTTGGCCAGCAAAAATAATGACACAGTTTCCCCTGGTCTACAAGAACTACTCCCACATTGATTTTAACTTAATATCTCCCTCATTAGGAACCTGCACAGAAGTATGGCAGAAATACCCAAGACACTTATTGGATCATTCGCTGGTAATAATAGATATTGCTTTTTTTCTGAGAATGTACAGGCTAATCATAAAAAGGGTAGCCTTGAAAAAAAAAGCTTTTTACAAAATACAGATTTTTATCAACTCCATCACTGTTGAGGTTAAATATTTTATGGAGCTAAGTAAAACTCGGACTTCTCCACTTTCACATTGTGGGATGCAGTAAAAGCTTAAGAGCCTGATTCGCCCCGCTGCCGAACGACATCCATTACGCATCAAATGCCCTTCACTTCACAGTGGACTCTGACTCTGATATGATCAGACTCCCAAAGCCCAGGTAACTTGATATACAATTTCAAAATTGAAAGCTCCAGGCCAATAGCTGGGAGTGGCTCTTCTGGAGACCTGCTCTGGTTGAAGAACTGGATCCACATGCTCACCGGTCAAAATGCCATAAAGCACTCTTGGTTTTCCTTAAATTGAGCCAAGCACTTAAATATATTTCTACCTAACAAAGCATCTGCTTTAATTCCATTGAACTCTACAGGATGTAAGTACAGGCTTAAGTGCTAAACTCAAGCCTTGGACATGTCAGGCCAAATAGGCGCTGGCACCCGAGTGCTGTCAGCCCTTCTGATGGGATAATGAAGGTGTCATTGGGCTTGTTTCACAACCGTGAGACCAGGAGGACACTCAGCCGATTGCTCTTGTAGCTAAGAAAGCGACCAAACTATTTAATGGTGACACAACTGAGACTAATAACTTGACTAATAACTCATTGCTTGATTATTTTTTTTAAGTGCACTCGTGAAAATTAAAGCTCTGGGTCTGGGGCATGAAACCATTATCTATACAACAGCTCACAGAGAAGGTTATCTAATAACATGAGAAATCTATTAGACTGGGTGGAAGCAAGAACTAAAGGAAATAAATCATGCAATAATGGTAAATCAGATCTCTAATTATGGCCCCACACAGAAGGCCAGGAGAAATACGTCCCTAGGACCACTATGTGGTATTTCTCGTCCTCTCTCTCGTGTTAGAAGCATTCAATCATATCCTCCTGCCTAAATTCCATCTATCCCACAGTAATTTCAGAACAAAACTGGCATGCTTGGGAAGGAGATGACTAGCAATCACCAGCATAAGTTACTTCTTCTAAACTGCTCACAGATAAGGATCTTTACACCTTTTTCTCTGCCATTGGTGCTGGAAATCCCTGCATCAAAAGCCTGTGGGGTCAGAGGAGCTTCAAGCCCTTGCAACTCCTTCACAACCAG
The DNA here is from genome assembly GCA_026212715.1 of Elanus axillaris. Taxonomy (NCBI): domain Eukaryota; kingdom Metazoa; phylum Chordata; class Aves; order Accipitriformes; family Accipitridae; genus Elanus; species Elanus axillaris. The sequence continues at coordinate 35,860,345 of JANZLQ010000078.1, forward strand.
CCAACTCTACCTGTGATGGAAACAAGCCCACTGCCAGTGTCTGTTCCTACACACTCTCTGGTTATGTCTGCAGGTCCCTTCTCTGCTGCCCCGGGAATCTGAGCAGTAGTCCGGGCTGAGACCCAAAAGATAGCAGCGAGCGGGAGCAGATCCATGAGGAGATAAAGCACATTTCACCTTCTCTCTGTTCAAAGGCAATGGAGGATAACAACACATGGCAGTGGGACCCCAGAGCACAGTATTTTATTTCTCCACTGCTCTGATGCAAGACTTCTGGCAAAGCCGCTCCTTTCCCCATTTCAGCTTTGACGGTTTTGCCAGGTTTAGCGCGCAAGCATCGATTCACCTGAGAGGGAAGGACTTTAATGTTGTTTAGCAGCCCTTATACGGACACGGAGTGCAGCACTATCCCCTGAGCAGCCAAGCCCACCATCCCTCCTTCCTACCCCACACCAGAGGCCACATCGCATGTCCACAGGCAGATGTGGAGGTGTGTGACCTCCTCGGCCCAGACATCTGGAAGCTCTATGGGTGCCCTGCTATGCTGGTGTCCTATCTCTGAGGCACTCCCCAGGGCAGCTGGGTGTATCTGCCTGGCATATCGAGCTGTGCTAAAGCAAACACACCATCAGGAGGAGGCCAGTGCAGAGCACCAACAGCACAGCTTGCACTTATCTGCAGTAATCCAGATAAACACATCTTGGTGCAATGTGCAGTCAAGGTATAGCGAGTGAGATTCATGTCACCTAACTTCAGTGTCCAGCAGGTAGGCAACACAACTTTCTCTATAGTCCCACTTCCAGATGGAAGTAATTTAATCTATTTTGGACCTTTATCTTAGGATGCCTTCATTCTCCCTGTGAAGGTGCTTGTCCTTTTTAGACTGAGAGAGGTGTTGAGCTTGGCTCTCCCACTCCTGCTACATAGCTTGAGGACACATCTCTCTCCCAGGTTTCTGATCTCAGCAGTGTATAGTGGATGATCAGTGAGAGACTTACCTATGAGGACTACAAATCATAACTTGATACTCTTTAGCTATCATGAGGAGTACTAACCAGCAGTGGAAGCTTTTTCAGGAGCTACACAGTCCCACAGTAACTTTTTATTACTTTGCTGGGACTGAGGACACTGTGTACTTGGGAATTGTCCTGGTTGGAAAGACTTCACACCAACTGGATGTGCTCAAAAATGGACCTGACTCAGTAGAAGTGCAGCATAAAAATCACTGAAAGCATCTAAATAAAAGTAAATGAACCACAGAGTGGCATAAATAATAGTGCTGAAAACATCATCAGACTTTTAATTTTAGCTCAAAACCCATTGAGGACCCAGTTTATCAGGAAGCCACAATTCCTTTTGCTTTATCTTAACCACTTTTGCATGCACAACGGTTTTCTTAGCCACTCACTTTGGTCCAAGTCCTGTTCTAATTTCTTTCCATGGTAATCAGCATTTCTCACTGACAGAAGGCCCCTCTGCAGCACTGTGGTTTTCCCTTTAGAGGTCGGTTCAGAGTTCTGTGCGTTTGTAGAGCTGTTCTCACATGGGTTCCTCCACCTGGCTGAAAGGAGAAGTAAGGACTCAGTGGGTGCACTGCAGAGAGGAAGGACCGTTCCTACTCCTTGTCCTCATGTGGAAAGCAGAGTTCATAAATTTTGTCTTAAGCTTTGCCTGTATTGCTAAAGAAATGTTGCAATTCATGCTAAGTAAAACAGGCCTGAGGCCAAATGACATGACCTGGTCAAACCCACGTTGCACAGCATTTGGTCCTGGGTTTCTTCTGGACCGTATCAATCTGCCAATGGGGACCTTAAGACACAATGATCATCCTTGGTGTGTGCTTCTGTATTTCCATGTTTTGGAAAAGAAGTGAGGGCTGTGCTGCTGCCCATCAGGGTGGTGTTTTCACAGCATGAAGCCTTTGGTAAGAATTGTTTGCATCAGGTAATGGCACATGAGTATGCATTTAAGGGTATAAATCCTTCTGGGATAGCATTGGAATACTGTATAAAGTGGAGGGAGCCAGACGGTTTGCAATCTCACTCGTACTGCCTCTTGGGAACGGCCACGGGCACACACCATCCCCTGATGGGGACTAGGACATGCGTACTGGGGTGCCAATGTGCAATGAAACAGTGTGTGTGATAGGGAACTGCTAGTCTGAGCCCCAGCCCTGCTTCGTTTGCAAACATAGATGTATCCGGGGAGGTGAGGTTGTCATTAAGTACAAGCTAAGGCCATGTTTCACCTACAGAAGAGATGACCATTCACCCAACACCCCAAATGTCATGTTCAGATGGATACTGACTCCTCAGAAAGGGTTTGCACCTCTACTTCCAGTGAAACAGTTGTGCCTACAAGGAAATAACAGAAAAAGGTGGTTCTTGAAAGATTAAGTTTATTTTATCTGATGTACATTTTTAATAAGAAAATGATATACATAGAACTTTACACTGTTTCCTTGCAGCAAGACAAATTTAGCTAAACCTTTGCACAGTATATCTGAAAACTGAAAAAAAAAATTACTAACCCTTTAATTGAAACCTTTTCCATTTACACAGGAATGAAACAAAATAAACTCCACATTTCCACACTCATATATTACTGTAGACATAAAAATATTCCTGTGGGATCACACAGTCAGAAATCACCTACTCAAGGGGATATGAATGATGACTTCAATAGAAGATGGACATAAATTTTAATTAGTTGGTTATTTGATCTTGTGTTGTTAGTGATGGAGGATCTCAGAAGGGAATTAAGTATGCTTAAGACTGAAATTGCTTAGAACCAAAACACACTGCAAGGTAAGTTAGATGCCACTAAATTAAAAGAAACTTTGCACCAATTAGAGATGTAATAAAATAAAAATGGCAATTACAATTAACCAATCAAAAAAATGCAATTGAGATCAAACCAGCTATGGGGATAACTAAATTTATCCTTGACTCAATCAGACCTGCTAAGTATTTTCAAGCAGATTTGAGAAAAAGTATTAACATTCTTGGGAACATTTTCTCCTGGAAGATACAATTTAGGAATAGAGAAACTAGGTCCAGGTTTTTTGCTTTAATGTGTTTTTCATTGCATTTCTCCTTCTATTTATATATCCTAAGCAAACATCTCTTGCATCATTTATATCCTTTGCTTGCTCTCTCCACTATCCCAGTCTTTCCACCTATTATCTATTACCTTATGTCAGGAATACCTCTAAAGTTGTCACAGCTTCAAAAAAAAGGGAGCAAATTAGTTATTCTTTTATAGTTTTGCAATCAATAAAATTGTGCATGTGCAGCTTAACATGAGGCTGGGCACGTAGGACTGCAGTCTGCTTTGGAAAGCGAAGAAAGACCAGGAGAGACGCCTGCGCAATTACCCTCCCAGCAATCACCCATGCTGGGAAACTGCTGGCTCGGCGCGTGGCACAGATTTGACCTGTGCCAAGTGTCTCATTTTTCTCTGACAAGGTCTGGGCACAGTTCAGGGGTTGGTGTAGACCGGGGACCACTGCCAACAAGCAGCGGGGGATGCAGCTACTCTTCTGGGAGACGGACAAAATTAAGCTGCATGGGTTTGTGCCATGCCAGGCCACGCCAGCTGGCCTCCAGGCCAAAGAAAACTCCTTTTTATTTACTACTGTATATCTAGCTTCTACACACAAGTGTTTAGACTGTCGTAGCAGCGTGCAATGAAATCAAACAGTCATGCTGATCGCTGGCATCCATTGTCTTGTTATTCTTGATTTTCAGCATTAGAAAATTGCTACATTCAACATTACAAAGGAGACTTCAGCCATCTGAAATTTCTGTGGTGTTGCACAGACATACCTCGGGTCTTTTTTTTAACGTTCGAGTCCGTGTTAGATAAATGGATGTTTAACAATGGAAAATTGTGAAAAGTAGTTTAGGCTTTCGGTCATATGTTTAATGACAAAAAATTATTGTAGATTTAGGTGAAAATTTGTAAATAATTGAATTATCAGATAAAGTTCATGAATGCTCTGCAATGTCAAAGAAATTAACTAATCAGCCAGAATCAGCATGGACAAACTATATTCACCTTAACTAATGATTAGAGAAGACTTGTGATCACTTTCATCCTCATGTATAGTTTCCTCTTCCCTTTGAGAAAAAAAAGGAAATAATTTGTCCAATTGACTTGCTACTGACCTTGCATTTTTCATCCTTTTTCCTCAATCTTACAAAGCTCTGGCCACTCAACATGCAAGACCATCACAGTTTATTGACATCCTTGTACCATGATCCCACATGACCTTCTCTGGCAGGATGTCTGCCTGAAACTGTCTGCACAATCTAAATCACATTCCTGTTTCTTTTCTCCCTTTAAATCCTCCTTTAAATATAATTTCTATTATAGGAACGAAAAGGGTCAGTCCTTTTTTTCTGATAAATATCAACAGATCCAGATGCAAAACCACGAACATCATAAAAAAGATTCCTGTTAAATCTGCGTACCTAACATTTCCTTTCATCAAATCTTCAGCAGTAGAGTATCAATTTACATCCTGATCCTACATGTCTACAAGGTTAAATACATGACAATTCATACCTAAATTAACTTTTTTCCCCTGTTTTCATTATTAGAATTCACTAATAATCTGACTGCTCCATTGCCTGAGGAAGGGAGGAAGACCTGCCCTCTCTTCACTGTGGGAGAAAGGACCAATATTTCATTGTATATTGTATTACAGATGGTGTTATTCTCTTTCTGTTCAAGGTAAGGCAAGCTTCTAATGTTTGCAGAATTGGAGTTCTCTGGGCACTTGCTTTAAAAAAAGGTGGAGAAGTTAGGACATTGTTGGCCATATATGCATTCCTGCACATACTAGGGCATATATACACTAGTAATAATATGTACGTTAGTAATAATAATATGGAGGAAGTGCAGTAAAGGAGTAGGAAAACAAATGTCTTACCAAGCTTTATATTTATAATAGCCATAACCTCACAATTAAAATTTGGTAAGCAAAATGTGAGTCCCTGAAAAAATGACAGAACAACTCTTAGCACAAAAAACCCTGAACACATAGACAGAAAAATAAAAAAGTGATGAATGAATCAATAAACAAGTCTGAATTTATCTAAGGCTCTTTAAAAGAGCAAATTACACCAGATGAACTATGGAGAAATTTTTAGTCAAACTACTCAATTCATGGATGATTGGATTTTTAAAGATCCTAAAGTTCTTTACAAATTAAAAACTTGCAGAAGAACCTCTGATACGTACTTATACATGGACTGAAAGTAAATGGCCAAATAGTTTCTTTGCATGTGATACAGATGTGGGAGTGAAGGGAGTTTTGCCTGAAGAACTGTTAGCAACTTTAATCAAAATAGCTGTAACAGCCCTAAGTTTGGTTTTAAAAATAAGTACAGCCAAATGCATGCACACAGCTGTATTTAAGCCTAACTTTGAGGAATCCAGCTCTGAGGATTTGTGCAGAGTAGTTAGGACACAGGTCGTTAAGGTCTTATCTAAAAGATAATCTCCCTAAAAAAATGATGGAAGCCTATTGCTCCGGTCACCCAGAACTGGACAAGGCATTGAAGAACATGTTTCATGAGTAATCCTCTACTGGCAGGGGAAGAGATTAAATGGCCCAATAGCTTTTTCCATCTTTAGTTGTTATGATTGCACTGTAATCCGACTAGTGCCACTTGCCTGAAGAGGGGAAGAAGACCTCAACCTTGGGGGTAAGGAAGGACACAATATTTCATTGTGTACAATATTTCAGATGCTATTCTTCCCAGAGACCTCCTCTCAGATTAGTGTTGTTGGGAAAGATTTATCATTTGCATTCCCATTTCTGCAGTCAACCCAAGTAATATGATTGTGGCATTAAACTTATCCTACAAAAGGTATTTGTTTAAGACATTTCTTTTCCATTATTACTCACACAATGAATGTATGCACTAGGTTTCTAGAAGTCTGCACCAAAAACAACTTTTAAGCCCAGAATCACATTTCCTTCTCCATCGGCCTTAATTCCTCTATTGAAACTTTTTGCTGACTAGTTGAAAGGGGCCGTTCACTCACTTTGCAAAACCCAATATGCGATTTATTCCCACATTTCAAAGGAAGAATGGGAAGCTTTTAAATCTCTACAAAGGAACCGAGAAATACTGATCAAGCCCAACTGACAAGGGGACAGATGTAGGGTGATGAGTGAATTCTGTAAGACGCTTTAAAATTTGGATCAGTGAAGAGAAGTGTCTTCCAGGAGTAGCAATTTGATTCTCCCCAGCACAGCTCATTTGACTATGTAGAAATGTAGCAATTCCTCCTTCAGTCTTCAGGAAGCACAAACTCCATCTCAACAAGGTGGACATGTGGTGATAAAACATATGGCAAAAGGAAGTCACCTGCGTTGTAACTTATTAGAGCCTCTAAATCCAAAAAACTTGAACAGCAAATGGATTTGAAACCCTTTCTCACCTAGCAATACCCCTCTTGCTGTTCCCAGCTCTGGAACTGTTTATCAGCTTCATCTGCATGGTACTCCTCATGCCCCAGACTTTTTCAATTTCTCTTGACTGTTTGTTGTATTATGCACAATGTTTTTAACAATAATTTCTCAGAAATACCCCTCTCAGCTTTTCACCGCATCATGCGGTACTTCTAGCCACACAGCAGTAGCATCTATCGTGCTTTTAGCTCCCTGCAGAGCCATATTTTGGTTCTTCCGTTATAACTGAAGGATCTGACTTGGCACTGTTTTGACAATGAATTTTACGCAAAATTTCCTGTGAGATTCATCCCATTAAAAGTGGGCAGGTTGCCATGACCTGCTGGGTCCCTGATCTACTATCAAAGCTGGTGCATCCCTGAGCATTTCTTGTCCTTTTCTGACTTCATTAAGGCTCTGAACAGGGCAGGAATATGCCCACAAACAAGAGAATAAAGATTTTGGACCCCATAGGAAAAACGTGAGACCCAGCTTTGCTAATATCTTAAATCCAGTTCATTGTTACAGTTGCACCATAAATAGCCATTCTTACAGGTGCAAAATGGGTGTAAGGAGGCAATTTCAGAGTCAGCAGTACTCTACCAATATAAGAATGGTCACAGTTTTTTTAAACAGTTGTAAACCACTGGGGAATTAAAGTAGACAAGCAGCAAGATAGAAATGAGTTTGGCAGTTATTTGTACCCAGCAGAGAAGCTCCCCATAAGAGTAAATAAGAAACTAGCTGAAGAATTTTTTTTTCACCTTCTGGCTGAGGACAGTTACCATGTTTTCAGAAAACAGAATTTACAGTGGTTTTCCCTGAGTAATAAAAATGTCTGTTCTGATGTTTCTGCTACAAGAAACAATTGGGAAGATATGTTACTCTGACTTTTGGGGAAATACAGGTACTGCAACAAGATTTCTGAAGAGGGTTTCTGTATATACCTTGGAACTGAGGGCTTTTGTAGTCATTTTACTACATAACATATTTTTACTGTATTTGCCTTTTTAAAGAATAAGCCAATGATTTCAAAAAGTCATAACTCTCCACTGGAAGCTATGCAAATAACACAACCCCACCAGCTTCCCTTTGCACAAAAATAAAAAAGCCTCACAATAAACAAGTGCCTCTTGCTATCTACAAAAATAAAGGCTCTCCTTTACTCCAAATCCTTACTATTTCAGTTATTGTACTGCAACAATTGTGGTAAGAACTTATATGGTTTGGAGAGTAATGTAAACTGTACTTCTTCCAGTGAACTCTGGTATCTGTGTCCAAGAAAGGAACTTAGCGAGTGATGGAGCTGATCCTGCAATGCAGGAAGCATCCTGCCATGTCAGACCTGCCTTGCACAAAGCTGTCTCATCCTCCAAGGGGTCCAGCATGTTTTGATGTAGTGCTGTAACGCAAAATGAGCAGAGTCCTGAGGGCTCTTTCCATTTTGTCCTATTCAGCTGAAGCGACTTGAAATAAAATAGGGATCTTAACCCTTGAAACAGGAGAAATTTAAAGAGTTATTCCCATAAATGGAAATGACTTCTGGAAAAGCAACTATAAACATGAAGGGAAGAGGTAGTTCTTTTCATTTATTTTGTTTGCTTACCTTCCTCCAAGCATGCTAAGGGGGAAAAAAAAGATAGGCAGACAGAAAGATGCAGACGGAGATACAGAATGTACCCATTAAGTATCTGCAAGGAATGCTTTATCAGCTTGCTTGTCGGCTGCCGAGTTGTGCATTTGAGGGCATTAGATTCCCAAGAGTGGGGATCTATAGAGGATTCCTACCTTTGGAAAAGAACAAAAACACAGAATAAAAGCCTTAATCTTATAACCCCCAATCTAGCCAACTAAATCCCCAATTAGCAATTCAAACAGATTAATATAGTCCTTCCCTCCATTAAGCATACCCGACATCATGTGGTTGTGTATTTTAAAGTTACATTTTTCTTGTGTGCAGCTCTCTTTCTCACCAAAGTTGACAATTCCTTTCAGACCATCCTACTTTCCCATCGACTGGGAATAGACTCTTTCTCTCTCTCTTTTTTTTTTCTTTTAAGTGCAGTCAGTCTTGTTGATGCACTCTGGCAGAATCTCTTAAATTAATGCTCTCCTTTATGGTACATGTCTTCAAATGTCTGTCCACCTTGCCGTTTCGATACTGTGGGCTGTTTGCAGAGTTCCCACAGAGAGCGATGTAAAGGGTGGAAATGGCACACTTCTCCTGCTTGCTGGAGAATTCATTCCTATTCCCGTAAAACTCATGAGTGCTGTAACTTTAATGACCATTTCTCCTCTTGCCTGAGGAGAAACCAAGGCAAGGGGCTGCCCCAGCTCAGAATAAGCACCGCTAAGGCCTCCCTGAGCAAGGCAGGTTGGATCTTTCCCAGATTTCAGAAAGTGAAACAGTCAGTGCCAAATGCCTTCAGACATACCAAGAGCATGTTTCTAGAAAATATGAATTACCTGCAACTCCCAGCGACCACTAGAGGTGGCCAGCAGTCTGTTGGCTGACCCTATAACTAGTTCTCCCATTTTTGCAGCCTCATTGGGCAAGGTGTAGCAGAGGACCATGTGTGTCCCTGGTCTTCTCCCATCCCTCATTCCACTGCACTTAAAATGATGGGAAAAGGTTTTGACACTTCTCTGCCTTTCCCCATCACTAGTTCATCCCTCTCATGCAATTTTCCCTTTTAAATAAAGGTAAGTAAAAGCTGACCATTTTTTCTCATATTTTCTTAAGAAGACAATTTTAAAATCTCTTCCTTTTCCATCACCTGCAGTAGATTAGCAGCAAGAGGGCTTTGGGAGGAGAGTCTTGCAACAGAGCATATCTGTGGCCTCCCATAACCACCAGCTCTATTAGGCAATTGGGTCTGGGAGCATTGAGGTTCTTGCCCATGCTACTGGCTTTCCTCACACAGATGTGCAATAATCCTCAGCAAGAGTGAAGATGCACGAGCTTTTTGTCCTCTTCCGTGTATCTCTGCTCTGCTTCAGACAGATGAGTCAGAGGAAGACTACTTGTTAAAAGTAAGTTTGAAAGGTTTAAAACTTTTACAAAAATATAGTTGGTGCCGATGTTTCTTTCACATCTGGTCCTGCACTCCAGCAGAAAAAGCAAATACGATGTGGCTTCATAGATAAATGTAGGCAGACAGCTCATACTTTCTGTTCTTATCTTTGTGCCTTTGGAAATGTATAGTGAAACTTGAAAGAATGTTTAATAAAAGGAACAGAGGCATGATTATATGTAGATTATTATAATGACTGGCATTCTGAATGTATCCAATCTATTCTGCATATGGCCAGTCACCAGCAACATTTCACAAATACTTTTCTACACTCTCTAGCATTTTACATATACAGGTGTGCTTGCACCGAATATAGACAACAATAGGGCCCAGTCTGACTTGTGAAGCATAACAGGAATAACAAATACATGGCTGCTTTACTTGGCTACCAGGTGGAACAAAGCTTCCCTAAACATTTTTGATCAAAGGCACTTTCCATCAAACAAACTTTTTGTCTGTATTTTTAAAGTTTAATTCAACTTTTGTGTGTTTTAAGTCTGGTTTAGGTTTTTTTCCTTTTTACTTAGAGTTTAATAATCTAATAGTCAAAAGAAAGTGATTCTGCTTTTAAAAAAAATAAATATTTTTTTATATTTCTGAGGAAAAAAATATCAATTTTATCAGTTCTCATCCTAAGCTTTAAGAGATTAATCAAATAAAGAACTCTCATTCTGGCTGAATTTGCTTTGAAGTTTTGCTACCGCATATCAGAATCCCCTATATTTTGTATTTTGTCTCTTAGTCACTGGTGACATTCTAAAAACTGACCCTATTGGAATCAGCAGTTTGTTCCAAAATATCCATTTTTGCTTTCTATAAAAGTCTTTAGCCCTTAAGATGTAAGGATTAAGATGGGAAACCTAATCAGAATGTATCTCAAACACTTTGAAACTATGCAGCAAATAAAACTACCTGAACGGATGGATGTTACACTTAATTCTTACCATTTATTGGTAGCTTCACAGATTCTCAACATTTTATGTTGGCTATACTGAAGTATCAAGACCACGCTTTATTGAAAGTGGGTTGCATGGCTATAACAGTAACAGATGGATATGCATAAAGATGTGGAGTCCAGGGAGGGCCTCTGACCTTCTTGCTGTCCAGAAGACCAGTCAGTGAACAAAACAGATGGAAGAGGACAACAGAGAATAAGCAGATGTAAGGACTTCATGTCTGATGAAATCCATGTTGCCACAGCTTCTGGCCAGTCTGGTTCACCCACGCTCCCTTCTGAAGGACAGATCAGCCCTCCACAAACATGCACACATGGAGCAAACACACGTGAGTTTGCAGTCTCATCTGCACTGGAAGCATGGAACGCGCCGAGAGCAGCATTGGGTGGAAGGTATCACCCAGGGTAGATGGGCGCACGCTGGCCCCAAGGGCATGGGCTGGGGGAGAGGGGAACTGAGTGGGGATTTCCAGCTCTGAGCTGGAGAAAACAGGCAAGAAGGAGGAAATGCTGCCGGAGCCAAGCCCTGTGGCATGACTCCCAGAAAAGGAGTCAATATCGCAGGGATCTGGAGGCATCAGAGGTGGTTTTCAACAGCTGGCTTTAACAGCTGGATTTACCTACTTTGCTGACTGTGAGACTGCACAGTAGCAGCGATGGGAGCAAATTATCTCCTGGCTATCCCAAACCTGTGCGTGTTGGCCAGGAGGTAATTGCAGACAGCCAGAGTAACTGGGCAGACAGGCTGAATTTTAAATGGAAGTAAACACTTGCACAGAAGTCAAGCTCACAGGCTAAGCTGGCTGAGGGCAGAGAACCACATGCTGTACTGATACAGCTCATGAGTCATGGGCAACATTTGCACCAATAGCAGAACACGACTTTTTTTAATGACTCCATTAATAGGCTCCCTGCAAGATCAGGCACACAATTCTTCTTGCTCAGCCTATTTGCTCTTTGCAGGAGTATTCTTCTTACGCCCAGTGAGCTCTTAATTTGCAGTCAAGTTAAAACCTGATCTGGTTCCTTCCACTGTCAAAAAATAGCAATGTCCTCTGAATTCCTTGTTGCACAGAAGAGCCAAACCTCACCCATATGCTGGCAGGTTGCTCATTTTTGACAGCTAGTGACTTGCAGCAAGTATGCTTGTCTACTGTGAGGAGCCAGGTTAGGCCCAGTCCTGCTAACACTTAATACCAGACAAAGTCCTTACTCACAGAAGTCAACAGGCATAATTCATTGCAGGAAGCACTACACCTATTAGTGTTTTGCAAACCCTTTTTTGCTCAGATACTGGTAGAAAGTCTCAGGCATTCTTACTTCAGAATGTGTTTAAGGCTGTTTCACTCTCCTTTAAGGGGTAATACTATATACAGATTCATTTATCAAGGTTTAAGCTCTTTCTTCCTGAGATGCTTGTATTCTTCTAATGCTGCTTTTACAGTACAGCCCACCATAACCTTCTTTGTGAACATATTTTAATAATAGAGTCAATAAAGACTTCAGTTGCAGATACCGAAAGTAACAAATGATAAAAGTCAGCAACATACCTTTGTAATTTAATGAAAAAGTATTTTAATGAATTATTGTACTAAGGGGAAAAGAGTGCTCTTAATCCTATCGTAATACCTCTAACTATATCTTCTAAACCAGCAGATTTATGCTTTAAGAGGCTCAGATGCACAAAAGGGGGGAAAGCTATCAACATCTATCAAAAGATAAAACACAAAGAAGCTAATAAAAAAGTAAAACAGCAATGAAAACAGTAAAAATGACAACACCTTAGTGCACTAAAAGCTGTGTAAGTTACCAGAGGCTGCACTATGTTATGGCAATAGTTTTATCGAAGCACATGTCAACATTTTGTACAAATTAATGTCATCTGCAATTTTTCCTCTTCTCTTCTCCTTTGTCTTCACCCTGCCCTATTTTGATGGATTTCATGTCTTAGCTATTTGCAGTTCTTTCTAAAGCAGGGCTCACTCAAGGACACAGACATATATATAGATCATAGAATCCTAGAAGGGTTTGAGTTGGAAGGAACCTTAAAGATCATCTAGTTCCAAGCCCCCTGCCATGGGCAGGGACACCTTTCACTAGGTGTCCACACCTTCCAGGTTGCCCAAAACCCCATCCAATCTGAATTCTGTATCTAATCAATTCTGAATAGAAACAGAACCTTAAAAGTCTGCATGTTTCCAGAGGGCACTCGCAGGGGTAATTCTGTGGATGGGAGGAGGACACAAAGGGTTTGCTAGGAGGCACCAATCTGGTGGAGACTGGGAGCTTGATAAACACAGAATATGGCTGGGCATAAACAGCAAAGAGATGCAAAGCTTAATAGAACTAATTTGCACCTTCAAGCCATCACTTCCCTTCTCCTTGTCTCATATCTCGTTTGGCAGGAAGCTTTTCAGGACACAGACCATCTATTATGGGTTTGTATAGTGCCATGTCCATTGGCCTTCTATTGGGCAATCTTTATCGCCCTTTGTTGTGCTCTGGGATCCTCATCCCACCGCCCCCTCCATCACAACCTCACCTCTACACTGCTGATGCTCTACACTGGCTGATAGTTTCTTTGTCAGGAAACCCCCAGTAGAGACGGATTATTCATGTCGGGGTCTGCTCCTGGCATATGGCATAGATGCAAGCCTACCTACCCATTCAGCCTCAGGAATGTGGGCCACTCTCTGACATGGGTAGTGAGGACAAGTATGATATGGAAAAGCTACCTGAAGAGTGTAATGCTGGGGTGGCAGAGTTAGAGCTTCAGCCCAGGACTCCCAGCCCTGAATAAACTAGGGAAGCTTTTCCTAGACTGATATTTGCATGCTTCCTCTAAGAGTAATCACAAACCCTTTGTACAGCTCTAATCATGAGGTTTTGTAGGGTGTCCAGGCCCAGGTGTCTCCCATTCATAGAATCACAGAATCATATAGGTTGGAAAAGACCTTTAAGATCATTGAGTCCAACTGTCAGCCCAACACCACCATGCCCACTAAACTCAGGCAGAGGCTCCTGGGAAGTGCAAGGGCTTTTTGAGATCCATGTTTTTCAGAAAGAGTTGGTCTTTTGGGTTGGAGAAATCTACACTTCAGGCACTATAGAGCTTTCTGTGGAAGCTCCCATCCTTGCAACAGTTTCTTTTTTTCAGTCTGAGCATGCACCCACACTGCTGTGGCTGATAGAATCATAGAAAGATAGAATCATTTGGGTTGGAAAAGACCTTCACGATCATTGAGTCCAACCATCAACATGCCCACTAAACCGTGTTCTGAAGTGCCTTGTCTACGTGTTTTTTGAACACCTCCAGGGATGGTGACTCCAGCACTTCCCTGGGCAGCCTGTTCCAATATTCCTGGCGAGCTGGTGATGTCCAACTCCTCCTTGGGCACCACCTCCAGCTTGCGTGGGTTCACTCTGACCATCAGCACCCCGGGGCGAGGGCGGCTCTCGCAGGGCTGCTGGCACAGCCAGCCATGCTCCCTCAAAGGGCAGGGCGGTGGCAGGCAGCGCCTGCAGCTTTCCACCACGGCAGGAGGGGAAGGCAGGGGTACCCAGCCTCAAACGCCTTCTGGTTGTAGAGGTCACAAGCCATTCCATTAGGCTTTTTCTTCCCATTTTCTCACCCGGTTGGTTATAGCAGCCGTGGATAAGACAGGACATTTAAGTATCAAGGTTACCATCCCTCCCGCCTCCACTGAGAAACCTCCCACCCCTGCCTAGACATGCTTTCTGACATCTCAGAGCCCAGTATCCTCTTGATCCTTTGGCTAAACAACAGACCTTCACTATCACTCAGGAAGCTGAGCCTTTGAACTCAAATCATGTATGTTTAAGGTGGGGAAAACCATATCTCTGTGTACGGAAAAAGAATGAGTTTTGGTTTTTGTTTTTTTTTTTTTTTATTTCTCTCAGTAGCAGTTTTAAGGTCTGATTAAAACAGGAGGAAACAAAAAATCCTGGAAAATTTCAGCTTGGATTACTTCTCTGCAATAAGAGGAAGAATCCTAAAATAGAAAGGACACCCGAGTGTCATCAAATATTCCGTAGTTTTGGCTCAGAGCACTGGCAATCACAGAGCTAATAACTTGGCTCTCTACACTGTTACTTTTTAACTCCTGAACAAGCAGCTACTGAAAACAGAAACACATGTGTGCACACACACAAACTAACAGTGACCTGATATCACTACCTTAATGAAACTATAATGTGCTTCACGTAAAGATTTTGGAACTGATTTTATTGTATTACTTGTCTTTTTTTTTTTTTATCAGCAGATAATTGCTACTTTAAGAAGGATCCCTTTAAATAACTGAAGCACATTCAAAAGGCTGACAAATTGTATTTATCATTTTCAAAAGAAATAATTTTTGAGTAGAGCTACCTTTTTTGGCATAAAGTAATTGGAAAGTACCATAGATATCTCAATAAAACACATCAAAAGTAACTTTCTATAGCTTGTTTTGACATGTCCACTTGTGGGTTGTATCAACTTTAACTAAACATCAGTTTTTTCCTCTGTCAGTACAAACCATTAAAAATATTCAACAGAAAAAGCAAATAGAAATAACTCGGTACAGTGTTTGTCTATTTTCAAATAAAAGGAGATACAGAAAGGAGTGGTCACTGCAGTTGAAAGTGCTTTTTTCTGATTCATATATTTGCTGTAACTATTTGCATAGGATTTAAATGTCTAAGAAAAATGTCCAACCATTTTAAAGAGAATGCTGCATTTGAAAAACCTGAAAATGCTAATCTGGTTTCATATTTACAAAGGTTTGTTTACTGTATGTGTGATCAATTCACCAAATGACAGACAACTTTGGTAAATAAAGTTTTGATGCTGAGACTCTTTGACCTGTTTATGGAGGAACAGAAAGCTTATCTGCTCTAGAACCAATCCTAAAGGAGCACATTGTGCTGATTTCATTTGAGATCTTATCCTTTCTCTCTCTTTCCTTTCTCTCTTTCTCTCCCACCCTCCCTTCTTATGAACACTGAATGCTAAGTTATTTCCTTGTCAAGGTTGCTTATCAGGACTAGATTTACACTTGATACCATTTTGTAAACATGTAGCAAATGGTTTATACATTAAGAAAAAAAGGGAGCAGACAGTGTTTTCATCTGAAGAGGAAACATCTCTAGAAAATATACAGCTGTTAATAAATATTCTAATAAATAATAAATAAAAAAATCATTCAATCACAGAACAAGCATAGGAAACAGGCAACCAAATCAA
>JANZLQ010000078.1:35876180-35946631 GCA_026212715.1 Elanus axillaris
TCCCTCGGGGGGGGGGGGGGGAAATTGTCTCAAACATTTCAGTGCATCAGCATCCTGCCACTGCTACAGCAATGTTTAAAATGGCAATGCTTGTCTTATAAGACAAAAACCTATCTAAGGCTTCCTTTACCTAATCCAAGGTAACTGCATCATTTGCAAAGCCAGTAGGCAATCAGGTTAGGAGTTAGTCAATGAGAAAGACAGAGGGAGAATCCACACTGCCTGGGCTTGCTTGCTGCCTATGACTCTTGTCAAACAACACATGCATAGACACACAGATTGTCGCAGTGACCTCAGTGCTGAAAGTTTCATTGCTTAAGGATTCCTATATCTTAAGTGCTTTTGCTGGAGAGAGACCCATGAGAGCCCAAAGCTTATTTCAGGGAAGCAGAAGTCTAAGCTTGGGCCAGCACCTACATTAAAGGCAGCAATAGCATCTGCTCTAGTGCCTGACAATGAGAACCACAGATGTTTTCTGCAGACTTAGATGACCCCCAAATGAAGAATTCCAAACAGTGTGTTACGAAGAGATTAATCTATAGCACATTACTACTAAATAACACCTACGTGATCCACATAACCTGTAAAAAATTATTACTGAATAAAAACACCTACGGTGTTTTTCCATTACTAAATCCTAAAATGCATCACAAGCATTTTGTACTGCCATGATAAAGGTATAGGAATGTATTATATTGGATTAGACTAAGCGGTACATGTATAGCACATTAGGTCCTCTACATCAAGTGCCCATATTCTTGCTCTTCTTCTATGGTTCATGTACAGTAATACCAGGCAGCCAGCTCCTCAACAGGCATGAAACCATTTATATGTGCCCATCTTTGGGGATAGCACACTTGGAAGCAATACTCTCTTGTCCTTTCTGCTTAACCCTGGTAATTAGCTCATGGGCTCAGATTGCCTGAAGCCATTTGGGGCAACACGTCCCCTCCCGCCTTCCTTTGTGGACTTAGGGAAAACAAGCAAAAGTGCATAATCTCACCTTGCCTTTCAGATGTGATTGTCAATGGATGAGAGAGATCTAGGGCCAAACTTGAGCCAATTCCTGCAGCTTTGGAGAAGAGATCTTCTTTGCTGTACAACACTGAAATCCTAATTCTTCCCAGGTTATGTGCTACAAGCTGCCAGAAAGGGGAAAATAGATCTACTCTTCACTTCTCTTTTCTGATTTGTTTTGCTCTCCTCTCAACCTGCGCCTCATTTTGCCTCCTGCAACTTGCATTACTTCCTGATCCTTATCATTACATCTCTGTCCTCTGTCGATGGATTTCTATCTTTGTCCATTTTCTTCTGCCTTATACTCCTTTTCCTTTCTCTTTCCAGAGCTCTTCTTTCAGCCAAGCCTCATCCTTTGCTTCCTGCTCTGAAGTGACTGATGGGACCTGAGGATGAAGTTCCCTCCCAGGGAAGGTGCAGAAACCCAGGGATCTCATAATCTGTAAAAAAGAAGTTGTAGCAATGCAAGATTTCCAGTGTCTTCTCCATTAAAGCTCCCAAGGCAATTCTAGGAGTGAGGCGGAAGGAAGGTAGCCATGACAACTGAAGGCTTAATAGTATCTGGTGCCTTCTGCTGATGAGCCTCTTACAGACCCCAGAGTGGAAACTAATGATGCCATCTCCAGGGTGATGCATCTCCTCCACTATGACCTAATGGACTAGAACAGAAAAGGGGAAAATATGGCATCAAGAGCATTATTTTGAATGCAAGCCAAAAAGTTAAGATACATCATTAATCATAAACTGAAAAAGAGATATCATACCCTATTCAGGTCCCAGAGAGAAGCAGAGGTTGCAACCAGACCACCTAGGCTAAATACATAACTCAGAATTTGTGTCTGTCTCTGAGTTGACTAGACAAGGATCCAGGCTCTGGCAGGTAGTCTGCCTCATCAGCCTCTTGAACGTAGAGGACACCGAAGGTACCAATTCCAACACAAAATGCTCTTGCATGTGTTCTGAATATACTCCTCCATGGCCCTTCACAGAGAGTGAATGGGTTGTTGTAGAACGTGATCTATGGTGTGGTCACCTTAGAAGAAAAGCAATACAAAATTGAAGGACTAAAATTGAGTCAAACAACAGAGCCCACTAGTGGGACACTGCTTGCTACACACAGACTGTGGAAAGAAAATAGGACTTCTTTGTGACTACATCATTGCAAATTCCCAGCCATTCCCCTCTTCCTTGCCAAAGTCTGCCTTTGTGAGTCTGTAGTAACATTGTAGTGGGAAGAGTCCTAGATATGACCCTAGGAATTCAAGTGATGCCTCCAGCCTGTTGCTGCAATCCAGCCTGACTGACCAGATCCCCAAGAAGCACACCTGGAAAAGGTGGGCTGTAGTTCCATGAGGCAAACCAAGCCAAGAAGCCAATCGCTCCTTAATATGATTGACCCCTACTAGTGGACCTCAGTCACTGAGAAAGGAAAATAGACTAAGCAAGAGAAGAAACTTTATTTTTTAATAGCTTGATTAAGTTGTGCATGATTTAGGATGCTTCTGACAAGAAATGCACTTAGGAGCTCTACTATTACATCACACCAAGCAGCAATGGGATAAAGGTTAAAGTACTTAGCTTCCAAAATAGTATAGAGCCAAGATCAATCAAGTGGGAACAAGTCCTGTCTAACATGTGTGCCCATTTTCTTAATAGTGTAGTGGTACATAATGCAAAATCAAATTCCCCTAGTTAATTCCAAGGGTGGCACAGGCTCTGTGCCATATATTGTCCCTGATAATTTCTGAACCTTATATCAGGGAGCCAGATGAATCCATGGTTAATCAGCCGTGATTTTCATTATTATTTCAAACTGATTCAAGTAAGAACTTTGAAGATGTGTTCAGGACTCATCTATTTTCCTACTTTTCATGAAAAACGTGTTGCAAGTCCTAAATAGGCTTTAGCTGCTGCCTTCTTCATAAGGCGCTCATACTTCAATGATTTTATCTCCTGAAATCTGGTCATTTCTTAGGGATTCTGAGGTCACCTGTCTATAGATTAAAATACCTGGACTCACTTTTTGGTAGCATCTTCTACTTCCCATTGAAATTCATGTTTATGAAAGAAGCCTTCAGAAGGTCACATTCAGAGGTTTCCTTCATACTGTTTTGCAGGATCTTCTTTTGTGGTCAGTCATATAAGGACAGCCATACTGTCTACACTTACACTAGCAAATTAAGCTGGATAGGGATGATTTCTGGGCCCTGAAGCCAACTAGCACTGCTCAGGTTGCTTTCCATGAAGGCAGAGTCTTACCTCCAGAGCAGGTGGCCACATTGAAACTGCTCATTGTGAACAACTGCTGGTCTGTATGACCCAAACTATGACCCAAACTATCCCTGGGCATTTTCTTGGTAAAAAAAATTTCTCACAGTTGGCACAGGTCAAATGTATACCAGGGACTAAACTGATAAATTAACTATGACAGCCCTCCTGCCTGGGCCCTGGTCTGTCTAGTTTACTAGCATAGGCATAGTCACAGGATCAGAAAGGTATTCTGCTGCCTCCAGCAGCATTCAGGAGTGGATATTCAGGAAAGTGCTCAAGAAACCAAGTACAACATAATGCTACCATGTCATCTGAGATCCAGTTCTGGCAATCAGTAGATAAAGGCCTCCATTATCCCGATTAGCACATGGATCATAATTTTTAATAGCCACCACTCTCCATTTTGTTTCACTTGGAATTTAGCCTTTTTGAACCCACTGCATTTCCATGCTCCACCACATGCTGTAGCAAGAGCTTAGTACTGTTCTATTGTGAAAAAAAATTCTTCCTTTTTAGATTTTGAACCTGCTGTCATTATGAAAATAGTGAATCATCATTTCCTCTTTACATTCTTCACAACATTCATGGATGTTTAGATCTCTTATCGTATCCTTTCTTTATCTTCTCTTGTCCAGATTAAAGGAACTTTGTCTATTCAGTCTCTGTTTGTATGCAAGCTGTTTCATTCCTCCAGTAATTCTTATTCCTCTTCTTATTACCTTAGACAGGGACTTCCCAGAAATTCATGTAGTTCACAAGACATGCAAGTGCCATGGATTTATAGAGTAGCAGAAAGCTGTTCTTCATTTTTCTGTGATGTATTCCATTCTCTACACTGTTGGCTTCTCAACACTAATAGAGGATGTTAAAGTCTTCATTAATTAAAGTGGAGTTTTCAGAAATGTTGAGGTAAATTGTGAACACACCCTTTACCAATATTCAGTGAGAGCCGTGATCTTAAGATGCTCTTAAAAATTGCATTATTATGCACAATCACACTTCTTTTTAAAGATTTCAACCCTTGCTTTATTCTCTCAGCCAGTCAGATGCTATTAGGTGTTACAAGAAGAGTCCGCTCCTAAAGAAGAAATGGGAAAACTCTTACAGACTTCATTAACAGACAAACAAACCTACTTGACCTATTTTCACAGTCTTCAGATAGAAACACAGTAAGCTCTTTGCCCATATCTCTGCTCCCATCTCCATGCTTTCTATTATCTCGGGATGACTCTGAAACCATGGGAGCACCGAGTGAATCTTGTCCAGCTGGCCCCAATACCTACTCTGGCTCAGGGACACCCAGAAAGATAACAATGTCTTTAGCAAGTGTAAAAAGACTTCACCCTTACAAAGAATTTAGTACATTTTCGCACCCTGTTAATTAATTCCAGGAGAAAGTATTAGGCAGAATTGTGTAATTGTGCTGGTCCACTAATCTAAGGAATAGTATTTGTTTTGACTTGCGAGTAATATATGATACATTTTTTCATAATTATGAACTTCATCATAAGGATAGGCAAAGAGATTTTAATCTCAAGTTGATAAATTTTGCAGGGCTGGGTAACAGGTGGAGCCATTTATCTCTGTACTAACTTGATCGTGTTTATGAACCAATTGACGAATCCCTCAGAGGAGTTCCAGGCCCGCCTTGTTACTTATTTATTAACCACAAGGATCCATGGGAATCCAAACTGGGTTTACAGTGCAACTTGATTATCCATAGCCATAGCTGTCCACAATTCCCTCTGTCTCAAAATAGAGATTTATCCCTGCATGTCTATTAGTTACAATGAACATTGTCTCAATGGTCAGAAGTCTCAATTATCCAAACAAATCCCTTATGACATCGGGATAATTGAGCTCAGCTACTCTTGTGGATTGTTGAAATACCAACATTCCCATGTAATTTCTCATTAGGATTTAAGTGAGCTTAGATTATATCTTAGAAGTCCGTCTTTGATCATAGAGCTATAACGCAAACATACAGATGACATTATTCCCACACAATTAGTCATTCATCTTAAAGTGTATTTTAAATATTAAGGATGATATGTCTTCTTGTAAACTCTCCCCAGTTTACCCAGAGAGCTTAACTACTAAATCAGTATGCCAGAAGACTGGGATGGTGACAATCTATTTTTTATCAGAAAAATAAGATTTTGTAATACAGTGTAATTTACAGCAAGTAGTAGCTACTGTCAATGGAAACAGGAGCTTCCAAACAAATCGCACAATTATATTCCTGAAATTAAATGAGAAAATTAGTTTAGGGTAATAATACATCAAGCTCAGTGTGGCTAGAAGATAAGATTTTGCCTCAGTGAACACAAATAGATAGTATGACCCCACTGGGAAAAGGCCACAAAGTTAAAAAACATTTCACGAGGACCTGGACTGTCACTGAGAACTGGTGCAACAGGGCAACAGGCACAGGGGCTGATGTTCAGGAGTGGAAGTTGCACTTTGTCAAACAGACAAAATATCTAATCTGCACCCAAACCTGCTCTCTGGGAGGGTGAACGTCTTGGCCTTTGCCGCAGTGAACAGCACAGGCAGAGAGAGCCTGGACAGGACAACAAGCCTTCCTTACCTACTTTCCCCACAAGCTTTCCACCTGACTGCTATCTCCCTAGACTTTTGCAACGCTTTTGCAGCTAGGCTGGGACAAACTTGTAAAAAACATTGCTATAACCCACAACGTAGGCACACCTCTGAAAATGCTCTGATCACTGGTTGTTTTCAGCATGCAGCTGGTCGGTCACCTGGCATCAGGCAGCCACTGAACTCCCTACACTACACACATACCAAACATTTAAAACTTCTCCATGGACCTGAAGTCTTGAAGCAGTCAGCCACAGGGAGAGCTGAATTCCCAAAGCACTCGGGGAGCGTTGATGTGCACTTCAACTTGCAGAACTCCCCATGGCAATGCCATCGCATACATCCTCCTGCCAGCAGTGATGCATGCACATGTTAACTAGCTGCTGTGACTGCTTCCAGTTCATAGACATGTAAAAAAGGTTCCTGGGGTCTGTTCATTTTGCAAACACCTAAATGGGCTGGAAGATTGCTAGTGGTCTAAAGGGATAGAGACAGACTTCTTAAGCTCAATTCCCACCCACCCTGCTGCTCGGGTAGGGTGTGCCCCAACCATGCTCTTTCCTGAGGCTACTCAGCCGGCTGAAGGAGTGCTCATTTTGCTCCTACCACTGCTCAACTTGCTCAGCCGTCTCCTCTAGCTGTTAGTGAAGCAATGGGTAGGCATAAGCCTCTTCCCACAACAAGGAATATAAAATACCACTGGAGCCAGTGTGTCTTGGTGAGAGTAGGCAGCCATGATAACAGCACAGAGGCTGGTGAGAGGGCCCTGGATAAGGGCTTCAGCTCTCACCATCCTGGTTTTGAAGGCCCTAAGGGGGTGATTACAAAAGGGATTGCTCCTACTGTCAGCTATCCCTGTTCAATGATTGCTCTACGGAGGCTTTGCCCCCATCAGTGGAAGCTGTTATTTCAGAGGCTGCTGAATGACAATACAGTATCAGCTGGAGAGACCCAGGCCACCTGGCAAACATTCTCCTAGAAGCAAGAGAGAATAGCCACTGTTCTTTTTTTTCTCATACGGATGTTTCCATACGAAGAATCTATAACACTTTTCCCCTGGAGATGGTCAAATTGTCCTTTAGGATATTTCTGGGAGGATGGCTGCTGGAAGAACCTGATCTTTTGGAGGTAAATGGCAGAGGGCAATGGAGGTTGCAAAGGAGGAGGTAAACAAGCCAGCTTACATTGTAATCCCAAAGCTGAATTTGGGAAAAAGCAAGCAGGAGGAGCCTGGGCTGGGGAAACCAGTGACTGTGAAGATCAGCATGGATAAAGGCCTCTGGCCTTCAGTTGTTGATCACAACTTGTCTTTTAGGGAGAACAATTATATGGACTTGATGTCTTTTTGGAGGTCTTCAGCAGCAACATCTTCTTCCTACTGGCTTTATGGGGACAGACACCTGCAGAAAACAGTTTCAGACATCTTCTAGAGCGGCCTTTCTGTCACTGATTTTCATAAGGTGACGAGCTTAGACTAGGTACCTTTTAGGCAGCTGAAGTTAGATGAGCTGAATCTCACCCAATGTTAGGCACCACTCTCGGTGAGGTGGCTTCACCCATGTGAATATAACTCTGACTTTGCATCTTTTTGTGGAGCAAAGACCCGATCAAGAGGCGGGTGAGGTAAATAAAGCAGTGAGGGATCCTGCATGTCCTCTCAGCTGTTTCTGTTCACTGAGCTCCTGGAGAGCCCCAGTGGAAAATGAAAGCTGCCTTTGCTCCTCCGCAGTATCCTCCAGGGAGGGAAGGGAAACACCTACCCTTCTTCACAGCAAATCGCCCCTTGGGCACAAGGCCTGGCTGTCACTGAGGGACATGATTCACCTGCCTTCTTGGTACTTAAGGTGCATCTATATTTTTGAACCATCCAATTCTATCAAAGCTGTGGGGAGAAATGAGAGAGGCTTAAAAAAGTTAAAGCAGAAAATTCCCCAACTGTCAGTTTTATAATTCTTAAATCCATTCCAGGAGAGTTAGCTTTAGCCCTATTTCCTGATCGCTCAGAAAAACTGAGACGATCAATTAAAGTTTTCCCATGCACCCTCTTGGACAGATGGTTGAACCATTTTAATTAAGTGTATGTATTGGACTGACAGAGTTGATGTATCTGACGTGACAGACATTTTCTGTGTTCATTTAGGTTTTTAATCTTTCACTCTCTTTAGTATGCCTAGAACTGTGCTATTTGCACTGTGCTCTCAGAAGAATTATTCAATACACAGTCGATCGCTTGGATTATTAGATTTTTATTGCTTGTTATTGTTGGTTTTGGCCACAGCGAAAAGCTCCTCAGTAGCAATTAGCTACCACTCTGGCTCTAATAATGAAAAGATCTCATTTTGGAAGTCTCTGTTGGAAAAGGAGAGAAGGGCCCAGATTTTTTAAGATATCTCGGTGTTGAGAAGGGCAAATAGAAGCATATTGAGATTTTCAAAAGCACCTAGGTACCCAATACCTCAAATTTCAATGGAACTAAAATGGTGTTGAGCTGGTTATCTGCAGCTCGAGACACCTAACCACCTTGCAAGTCTGCCCACCACAGTACTACGTGGTGGATGCTCTCTTAGGTTCCCATTTAAAATAAAATTAAACTAGCTAGATGCTCTTGCTCCAAGGAGTTTTAAAATGAGACACATGCTTCTCTGTTCCTACATCCCTTTACGTTCAGTGGCCTTGCATAAGGTGGAAGTTACAGCATATGGCACTAGTGGCCCTCAAATTGAGGACAGGATCCCATGGAGTATAGGGCTCCCCCTTACAAGACTTGAATTGTGGGATCTGAGTAAGAGCATGTTCCTAACACACACAAATAGTTTCAAAGCTAGAGCTCTATTCCTCAAATGTCTCATTCTATAAGTTTGTTATAATATAAACCAGTGCAAAATAATGTTATAATGCATATATGGAAGCAGAGAATTGTCAGCATTTTTTCTTTCCTTCTCATTCAGTGAGTATTTGTACAAATATTAGACATTGCTACAATATGTCCAAGCCCTCTGACTTTCCTGGGCTTCTTCACATAATTTTCAGTCCTGTTTTAATATTAATAGATATTAAGAGATAGATTTGATATTAATAGGACCTACTCTTTCTAGGTTTCAGTGAATATCAATCAATAGCTGCAAAAGTACCATATACTGGAATATTGTAGGGGCTACAAATACTTCTCTTACTTCCAGTGCCTTTACTGGCTGACATGAATGATTGTTTTCACCTAAGATAAACTCCTGTGCTCTTATGTGTTTCATGGCAGAAAAAGCAGTGTCTCCTGCTGGTGGGAAAACCATACTGGAAAAGTACTTCTACAGAGACCTGGCTGACATGTTTATTATAGAAAAGTGTCTTTATCCTCAAGACTTTCCAACATCATATGACCAGGATCCCTCAATTCCAGGAAGTTAGATTGCCTGAAAGTTCTTTGAGGAAAAGTAAGAGGAAATAGATAAAAGCTTGAATGTGGTCATACACCTGACAGTCCTGGAAGATATTATATTTGTGATGTAGCAGACAACTAGAAAGAAAAGACTAAAGAAGAAATCAGGTTGTTGTGTTCAGTGAATGCAAGAAGATCTGCCTGAGGTTTAAAAATAAATATATCCTCTCCTGGATAGGCAGAGTGAATGAGAGAGAGCCGTAGGTATATTCAGCTTTTAATAACACGTATGTATAGTCCAACCAATGCATGTACAAACCCTGCACTCCTTCACACACTTCAAATACCTGCAGGCATAGATAAATACTTGGATAAGCACATACCTCTCTGCTTGCTTACATGGGAGATTTTGTTCATGCAATAAAGGCTGAGCACTTTTTTTGCAAAACCTCATGCTACATCTGCATATGTGAGTATTCTGGGAAATTCAGAATAGCCACATGTCAAATGTCCCAATAATGTGCGCTCTCTGAGGGCTTTTGGAGAGTGGGCTAATGAACTTATCAAATCACTAACAAATGTTGTTGAAAGGTGGGGTAGAGAGGCATTGAGTAATGGGGGGAAGGGAAGTAGAGAAGGAAGGAATATCACTCTGCTCTGCAAAAAATGAGAAGCATGATCTTGGAAAACACTGAAAAGCACAGCGCTGAGCAACCTGCAGCTCTTTTCTAGCAACAAATCAGAAATCTTAATATTCCATGCAGTATTACAGGGGGTATAATACATTGTCCTGTCAGAGCCACACACATGGGTTTGGTAAACAGATTCACTCCTTCTGACCACAATCAGCAATAACATTTGATTTTCTAAGAAGAGGAGCATCTGATCTGATCTAAGAATATCAAAAGGAGCCAGTAGCTCAGACTGACATTATTACACAAGCAGTCACATTTTGATATTTAAGCTTGTACATTCCTTAAGCCTCAGTCGAATTTCTTGGCATTGTCAAAAAAAAAAAAAAAAGAAAGGAAAAAAGAAAGAAAGAAAAAACAAACCATGCTCCTGATGAAAGCAGCTGTCATTCAGCACTAGGACTTGCCCTTCGAACAGCTGTACTTGATCTCAAAACTCTCACCTGCACAGCATGATAGGCTGAATCAACTCCGCTCTTTGTCTCACTACCTCAGATAAGCCTGTCATCAAAGTGAAGAGATAAAAAAGAGACAATCATAACTCTAATGTCATATTTGACAGAGGAAGCTGTTAGTCAAGTAGCTTTAAACTGTTTCTCCTCTACATGTATCGAGTGACATCCTGGCACAGCGACAAGAACTTATCACAGTACTTTTTCATATGAGAAAGAAGAAAAAAAAATACCAGAACAGATGTGTCATCATAGACACACCTTTTAGTGGACCTTCAAAGTGAGGAACTGGAGAGGCTCTTTCATGAGACAAGTGTCACAACAACTCCATCTTCATAGAGGTGCCTACACAGGCCACTGCAGACAGCGCATAGCAGATATTAGAGGTAAGTACACGAATAAGGAATTGGCTCAAAGTGCCAAGAAAACAGGTTTTCTAGGGCCAGATCCTGAATTTGCTACTCAGGCAAAATGCTAAGTAGTGTAGGAACTTGTCCAAAGGCAGCTTCCTAATAAGAAACTGAAAATAGCTTGCTCATCATAGCTGTCATTCCAGGAAAGGTGAGGAGGAGAGCTAGCCCCAAATGTACAGACCAGTGTGTAGCAAATTTAGGCTGTTGACTACTCGCAAGACAATTGTCAATGGATCTATCATATCAAATAATTATCAAACCTATATTTGGGTATCATCAGTGTTCCACTTTTAGTAGTGCAGCAGCTTAAATAGTACCATTCACATTTATGTACTGCATTTAACCCAGGGATCCCACAAAGTTCTAGAAATTATATTCATAACATTCTGGTCAGATGGAGCTTTTGCATACGGAAAAATGCTTGTGTTGGAAAAGCATAAGCACAGCCCTGGGCCTATGGGGCCCTATGTTGATATAAAAAGGAGATGAGTTGGACTTAATTCAAGAGATCCACAGTAATTTTACACACCTAAGCTACCCTGTGATTTGTTTACCTGCCTGAAGCTCCCATAGTGATCTTACGCAAAATCTTCAGCATCTAGGAGTTTGCCTTGACTGGGAGTTTTTTGTTTTAGCACTGTGTATGTCTTCTACAGGCTTCAGCTGGGTCAAGGTCATGGAGAAGAATAAAGGTCAGTGAATTTGGCTCCTAACCCTTTAAGTTTTGACTTTAAAACTGCCTAAAATATAGATGCAGGCAGTGCTAGCTACTAGTTACATGTGCCTGTAACAGTATTGTACAGATAACTCCAGTACCATACCTCACCCTAGTGTTGGATTAATCTCCCATAAATTAGGTCTCTAAAACATAAGCATCTCATCTAAGCCATGGATCTCAGCTTCCCCTGGGGTCAGTGAAAGGAGTCAGTAACCTCCATGAAGGAAGCAACCGTGTCCTGGGCTGGGTGCCTTTCACGGAGAGGCTGCCTTGCCCTCTGACAGGGCTGAGCTACCCCTTGGGATGTGAATGAGGTGGTTCTCTTAGGTTAGACACGTCTTTTTGGTGGCTACACTAGATGTGATGAATTCCATCCGCAGAGCCAGAGCTTTAAATATTTTGAGGTCCTTCCAGTGTAAACAGGCAGAGGGATTTTTCAGAGGTTTCTAGATGCCCAACTCCTACACAGCTCATCAGGAGCAAAGCACCTCAGGAGTTTTTAAAGAAGTCCTGCAAACCCCATCTGCCTGGTTAAGAAGTGTTAAATATCTTCAGGCATCTGACCCTAAATCTCCATGGAAGAAGAGGAATGACAATCAATTGAAAAAACACAGCTACATCACAGAGTCACTGAGGGAATAAATATTTGTGCTGGTTGAGGATGACAGGCCAGTTTGAAATAAATTTTGAGGTTTTGAAAGATACGCATTTTCTCAGTAAGAAAAATGTGATCAGATCACTTGAAATGTTGTAATGAAATTAAAATATTCATTTTTAATCTGTCTGATTTTTAGGTGCTACCAATCAAAAAAATTCCAAATTGTAAGTAATCTTAAAATTTAAAAAGAAGTCAATTGTTTTTCCAAATGCCAGAAGGGATGCTGCAAAAGCCCCTCAACTCCACAACAGTTTTCTTCTGAATCTTCAGTCAAATAATTTCTTTTTCTCCACATGTTTCAGTGTTTGGAGAACTACAGCTGCCATTTCTGAGGCCATTTGTGAGTTATATTGAGGGAAACCACAATGTGATCTCTGCGTTAAAGCTCTTGCGTAGCTAGTAAGTATAAGCGCAACTATGGGGTTTATGATCGAGAATTGTGAGGACAAGTCCTGAATCTGACAACCAGTAAAGCTCACTTTCTGTGTTTTTTACAGTGATACAAGAATAGGAAATCTCCAGCTTCTAACCTGTGTTCTCATGGCTGCTGTTGGATTTCAAGAAAGTACCTTGGGTGATGTGCAAAATTGTCTAAATGCTCTGCTGCTCTTTCTCAACTTATTTTAAAAGATGTTATTTTAATTTTACAGACTTTATATGTTATAATTATGTATAAGCTACCATGTTATTATGTCCCCATAAAAAATAATTATGCACTGGGGAGTAAGGAAAGATTGGAAAAAAAGTATTATTCCACCATCAGAGTATTTCCAATCTGGAAACAATGTTGCACGCCATAGCAGAAGTATTTCCTGAGCACAATACCTGTAAGAAATACTCTGTGAAGCACCATCACTTGTCATTGTGATGGGGTCAGAGTGCTGAATCTGCGACTCAGATGCTCGCGATCAGCCCAGAATGGCAGTTCAATGACTTTGTGTTACATCAGGCCCTAAGGGAAACACCACACAAACTCAGAAAAATTTAATGCTGAGGTTAATGCTGATTTTTCACAGGTGCCTTTTTCACAGTTAATGGAAGGCCCTGAGCTTTTCTAGGCACTGCCATCCCTAACAAGCGCTGCCCTTGCTGGCACCAATTAATAGACACAAGGAGGAGCAAGCATTGCTATTAGGAACTGAACCATCTTCTACCCTGTGGTACTGCCTGCACCCAGTGCCACAGATGTGGCAGGAGGTCCGGCCGGCTTGCTCCCTGCGATGCCCTGTGCTTGTGGGGCCAAGGGAGAACCACTTAGGCTGACCCAAAGGGAAGGGAAGAGATCCCCTTTCTGAAGGTACTGGATCCAGCATTCGTCTTGGCCAGTGATCAGACGCACGGGGACGTGGACAGCTCTGTGAACAAGGAAGGGCGAACAAGCACCGAGTGCCAGGTACAGCCTGCACCAGCCAGTCTTTCTAATGAACCCTCAACATGCTGAGGGGCAAGAGAATTGACTCTTGGATAATTTTTACATCTGACCTGTGAAATACAGGTCACTCAGCAAGGATGAAACATAATACTTCCTAAGACCCAGACAGAAGAAAGGTTATTCCTACTGTGTCATAGCAGCTAAGCCACAGGAAGCTGTTGAAACACTCTGCCAGCTTTCCTGAAATAAAACAGTTTTAGTTTCATACATGTAGTGAATTTTTACCTTACACTTCCGAATTTGAGCCACAATTATCTTATCTATCCGCAGGGTGATTAACCAGCCTATTCTTTCCCTCCTTTTCTACTCCTCAGCCAGAGGTCTGCTAGCCCATGAGCCTTCTCCATGCCCAGGAACATCCTGCCCTTCCTTGCTGCTGGCAGCTTTGCATACATGTGATGGACTGGAGCATGTTTGGAAGAGTTTGCTGTTTTGGGGAGGACCCCATCCAGGTGCTGAGTTTTCATTGATAGCATCATCACCCCAACTTGCTGATTTACACCCTAGGTTGTGTTTTCTGTGGATTTACTTCCTCCATGTTTATATCAACTTTACTTCATCGTGCTATTTTTGAAATCACACTAGATCAAATTCTCCACTCAGTTCCTCTTGCATAATCACTGTGGGGCAGTGTGCATACAAATGAGGGCATGGTTTAGCCCACTGTGTATAAATTAATGTGAATTTAGATATTAAGCACAGGTGACTTGCAGTTTCCCTCTCATATAAGCAGACTCTGCTCTAAAATGCCAGAGAAATAATTACCTTTATGGTTATGCAGAACTCAGCAGTTATCCCACCTTCTACTGCAAGCAAGTAATTCCTTTTTATGTCATCCTCACTGTTGCCATCAGTGGTCAACATAGCAGAAGACAATGATGATGTGGATGCAGGGTTTACCCACCTGCTAAAAGGAGGACCACTCCTATGGATATAAGAAAATTGCTGTAATGAGTGTATTTTAGAGAGTTTTTTTAGCCATGCCTTTCTGACAGACCTTTATGGTGGGTTGTTGGGCTGAAAATAGTAACTCAGGAAAACTAAACCAGAGCCAGCTAACCCCAAGTGTATACACATGCATTCCCAGCATGATTAATATCTGTGTGTAACCAGTTTGGGTCTCCAGTAGGCAGGAACTGCTGGCAAGCAGGACTTTTTTCTCTTGCACTGAGCCAGTCGATCTTTCCTACAGCCTCAGACTGCACTGAAGGAGCTGTCAGTCCATCACTGGGTTAGTTACTTCCTTTCTCTCCAGTTATTCTCCTGCCAGCCTGTTGCTTTGTCTATTATGACACAGCAAAGGGATCCTTTCTAGATCCGTTTGTCTTCCTTAAGCCTTGAAGTCATCAAAACATCTATTATGTAGGGAGTGTTTTATCCAGTATTTCCAAAACATGACAGAAGCACAGCTACTTTCTCATCCATGCTGTTTAAATGCTGTGGGTGACTCTGCCAGCTCAGAGATTGCCGTAGTCTGCTTTGTAACATCAGAAAGAACATGGGAGTGTGGCATCCCCTTACTGCTCCCTGAAATACAAAACTCATCTGATATTTGAACTTTAAACTTGCTAGCCCAGAAATAACACACATAATGTAAAACAACTTCTACCTCAAGGCCTGGGCATATTAACGTTGAGAACACTGGCAGCCCTGTGGCTGCTGCTTCTTACAACCAGATCAATGGCTGGAAAATAGATTGGATATTAGAAGAAATGTCTTTACTGAAAGGGTTGTTGGGCATTGGAACAGGCTGCCCAAGGAAGTGGTGGAGTCACCATCCCTGGAGGAGTTAAAAAAATGAGTTGAAAAGACACTTCAGGACATGGTTTAGTGGGCATGGTGGTGTTGGGCTGATGGTTGGACTTGATCTTAGAGGTCTTTTCCAAATTTAATGATTCTATGATTAAAAGACCTGTAGCCCCTTGGGCCCCAGCAGAAGCTTCATTAATGGTGGTACATGTCTCTGAAAAAGCCTATGTTATTATGCATCATTACCCATATCTAATACAAACTATGCATGAGTGACACTGTCTTTGCTCTCTGGTATATCTGCCTTGACTAGATATTCCTACAGGACCAAGACTATATGAAGATTTTGCAAAGTATACACCTGATGGCTAAAAATTACCCCAAGACTACATGGACTCAAGTCTACCTTTAATAGCAAGCAAATTGCTCTATAGCTACAGCAGCTGGACACTGAGGGGGCCAGTGGTGCCCCCTCTGTTTTGAGTGATTTAAGCCCTTGCAACGTGGCATAAAATGCTGCCTCCCTGGTCTGAGAGTGATCTAAACCCACTTGCACTATGCAAGATGTGATCCAGTGATGAATGAGATCAACATTCCTCCACTCAGATGCATGAGATACACAAGAAAAGTTCTGCCTGTGAAAACTTTAAATGCTAGCTATTTGGCTGGTAGAGCTAAAGAAGTCAGAACATCAAGAAATCAGAACCACAAATTCAAGCTCTCTGGCATTTGGATCTACTTCACACAAAGCTACATTCTCACCGCCCACTCTCCAAACACACTCAGGTGCTGGCATTTTCACCCAGACTAATTAACAAATAGTGTGGCAATTAAATCACATGGCCTCACCATTGAGTTCAGAAAACTCCCTTACATTGCCGCAGAGTATAGCAACATAACTCATAAAATTATTTTATAACAACAATTTAAGTGAAGCAAATATCATGAAAATACAACACAAATGTGATAATTATTCTAATTTATGTGATAACAATGTTACATGTAAACTAAGTTGTCTTCCCAAGTCCATCCAACTTCGAACAGCTTCCCTGCTCCACAAATGTGCCTCAAGTATCCAGCCGTGCGTGTGGAGTGGCATAGGGTGACTTTTCTACACCTGACTTTGCAAAGCCTCCCACGGCAGTTTATGGGGAAACAGCCTTTTTAGAAGATCTTCCAAGAAGGAGGGATTTGGCTATCAAAAGGGCTGTCCATCTCCCCAAAGAGCTAGGAAACATGAGAGCAAGGCGGTCCTTGAAAAATATTATTTTGCCCTTCCTGGCTGGTCCAGATGCCCCAGTAATTTCGGCACTGCCAGACTTCGTGGTCTGCTTCCCCATGCTGTGTTGATTAGTAAGAGCCAGGAGGGGCAGATCAAGGCCAGTATGTTGTCAAGAGCAGCCCTCATGTGGTTCACAACCCCAAAGCCCTGCTTGTAAGGGAGGGTATCTGCTATATTTGGTCAATGAGATGTCTGCCTTCCTGTTCCTCAGATCCTGACTCTTGGACAGCTGCAACAAAGATAAGAAAAGCCTCAGGAAACTAGAAGATGCTCATTTGGAGAAGGTATCTAGAGGAGGAGGTTAATACACAAACAGAGAGAAGGAAAGCATTAGAGTAAATGAGAAAGGCTTGGGGTCTTTTTTTTTTTTTCCTTATTTTTAAAGTAAGGTTAGTTAATGGTGGAGAGATATCATTTCTATGAAGGGAAAATGAAAAAGTCCACTAATTACATACTATAGGAACATGAGTAAGACCAGCATTTTCTGAGTCACAACAAGCAGTTATAGAGTGACAGGGAAATCTTTTTAAGTGATGATTCAAAAATAAAAAAGGCATTTGGAGTCATTGAGCGTGCAGAGTTAGCCCAGGTAACCACATGATCTTATCATTACTACCCTTCATCTGTCTGCCGCCCTCTTCCCACCTAGCGTTTGATACACTCACTTGTTGCATCTTGTCTTGCAAGTGGCATGACTTCAATTGCACTAATTGTGTGCATAAAGTTAACCATGCATGTAAATGTTTGCAAGATTGGAACCTCAGATTATAAACACTGGGAGAGGGCTCATCTCCTCCAGTGTAATCATGGAGTGCTAGATGCAAGGGGGACTCAGATATAAGAAGAATTTCTGTGTATTATAGAAGACAAATTACATCATTATTATGCTTTAGTATTTATTTTTTGATTCTGTTTGTCTTTGGTTATTTATCACACATCCTTTCTTCCCTTCTGTGCTCCTTCTTTTCTTTAAAAAACACAGTGGCAGAAAAGGAGCTGTAGACATGTAGACAATTCCATTTGATTTCAGATGGAAGGATTATTATTGTGTATTCTCTTATCTGAATATAGTTCTCCCAAGGTAGCTACTGTGCTAATATTATACAAAATTACGTAGGTGTTGCATGAGGCTGTAATTTGCACCAGAGGTTTAAAGGTTGTTATTATTTATTACCTGCATTACAGCAGTATCTCAGAGTCTGGTGGGGAACCAGTGTGCTGCCTTCTGCACAAACACAGAGCAGAAGGAAAGTCCCTGACCTAATACCAACCATGAGCTCCACAAGCAGATCAGAGAGCATCCAGGTGGGGCCCGGGGCAGCGAGCCAGAGAGGATTGGGCCTCCCTTTTGTGGGAGATTGGGGACGTCGGGGTCCGAGTCTGTTCAGGCAGAGGAGAAGTAGCCGCCTGCCAAAACAGGCTCAGATGGCAAACTTCCCAGGAAAGGGGGGCAGCGATGGCAAGGAGTGAAACTTGCTGAAAGCACTTTTTAGCAACAGATTCTTAATACCCAAAGCAAATCTGCCCCTAGAACAGCCCAGTCCCTGACCCACAGAGCTTGCACCAGAGGACTAGAGGCAGCACACGAATGCAGGCAGAGGGAAGGGTGCAGAAGGCAACAGGACAAGACTGGCCAGCCTCTCAGACATGGTGAAGGCCACGCTATAAGACATTGTAAAAGAGACCCCTCTGCCTTAAATTTACAAAATGACTCACTAACCTATAATAACATTACCTAAAACTCATAGTGAGCTCTTCATCTTCAAAGCACTTTACTAAGATTAACTAATTAATTTCACTGTCAAATCTTTTGCAGATCTAGTAATGGTATTTGGCTCTACCTCAGAGAGCAATTTTTTCCAGGTACTGGCAGGGTAAACATTCATAATGATATAACCAGTGGGAAGAACGTTTTTAGCACTTGAACAATATTTTAATGAGACAAAGGTTAGGGATTGACCCTAGATCAAAGGGCTTCACTAGGCCACTCACTTTGAAATCGGGACTCCCTCTTGTTCCTAGGCTGGTGCCAACAAGACAACCCGTGTGGCTTGTGCATACTGTATTTTAGGAAAACCCAACTAAAATGCCAGTTATTTACAGATGTGCACATGGGTATGGCTGTTCTCAGGTTTCTGCCTTGTGTTCTCACACATTTTCCCTCCTGAGGCCTCACTACCTCTGTCTGTCACTGCTCTTCCCACCGAGGGTCCAGCCTGGACCTTCTGCCAGCCTCACGCTGTACCACTGGGAATGAAAACGTGGTGAGAGTCCAGCTCCCACAGATGAGTTTCACTTTCAGTCTCCTGGCTGCCTTGCAAAGAGGCAGAGCAACTCCCAAAGGCATCTCCTGCCTCCCCATCCAGATGCTCAGCTAACGTGGGCTTGGCACGCTCTGATTTATGGAGCCTGGGCCTGGCTGACAATTTTCTTCCAGAACAGCTATATTGGCTTCAGTATGAAAAATTCACATCGGCAGCAGCCAAAATTAGGCTGAACAAAATCTTCCATGTGGACACAGGCAGGAGAGAGATTTTATCAGTGTGGATTATGTTGCCCAAAAAGGTTGTGTATCTACAACTGTAGGAAGTCTCCTTCCGCTACATCGGAAGTCTGTGGGGACAGATACCTTTCTGTAGAAATCAGGACTGACTCCAGTATAAAAACTGGTGACTATTGGTGTGTTAAACCAGATTGTCAGTGTTTACCACAGACTGACAGCTGCTGTTCTAAATGAATACAGGGTTTTTCTTGTCTTCCTTTGTTTAAAAATAATACTTGTCTGAAACTTTCAAAAATTAAAAAATGTCAATGCTAGATCATGCATTTCTAGCCATTATTTAACAAACTGTTAGGTATGTACGAGAACCCTCTGATTGTTTCTCCTAGAGTAACTTATTTCTCTTAGAGTAACAATTAACAGAGAAAATAAAAAAGTTACTGGTGCAAAAAACTATACAGTGATAGGTCTGGAAAGAAACTGAAAAATTATCCCTTTTCTCTGCAGAAAAGCAATAACAGAATATAGCTACAGGTAACTTGGAGATGGAATCTTTGATTTCTAGTAATGGAAATGAGTAAGGAGAGATGTCACTGCTGTCATAGTCATTCCATTTGAGATGACTCTGTTTGTATGCTGGGACTGAAGAGGAACTTCACAGGCTACTTGTAAAAATTCAGCACTTGGGGAAAACAATGCCTGAAAGTTGGTGACAACTCCTTAGATTAAGTGTATGTCAACTATTTGCACTTCACATCTCAGACATAATGAGAAAAAAATGTTACAGGAGGTAAAGTATCTTGTCAAAACACCTTGATCTCTCCTTTTTCACCTAAATCTTAGTATTGTCTCTGTTATTCATGGCCAAGTACAGACCTCAGTTACAACTGTGAATCTCGTTCGATGGGTTAATATAAACAAAACCAAGGGCAGAATTTCACGCAGCTTAAGGTGTATATTGCTAAAAGTTTTCAGCTTCATTTTCCCAGTTGCTCCAGAGGGTAAGGTGTTTCTGGAACAATTTAGTGCAAATGTCATTACACACTGTACTTTAAGCTTGCTGCCAGCTTTTCCTTAGCTCAGCAATGGCACAAGCATGCCATTACCAATTCCAAAATCAAAGGCACCCAGTGTGAATTCAAGATCCCAAGTGAGCTCAGTGAGAGCTTTCAGTGTGAAGAAGGGACAAGTTTGGGTGCAGAATATTTGACAACAGCTGTTTATATCTCCCTGCATTGCCTGGGAACAAAGAGCAAAAGACAGCCATTTTGAGCCACAGAAGGTAAAACTCTCTAAGGCATTTCCAAACTCTGAAAACCTCTTTGCTGCAATGAATGAGGTTGTGCTGCTGGCCGAAAAGCTGTTGACCCTTGCATGTCCTCTGTTACCAGCGCTATCTTGGAATGCAGGGAGACTCCAAAATAAGAGTGTAGTGTTTCTCAGTGGCCAAGAGAACAAAACTTTCAGCTTAAGGAATGTGAAGTGCGGTTGCAGAAAGCCATCAAGTAGCGATAGTAACAAAAACATCAATGGCATCTGTTATGGATTGTAGCAAAGAAGATCCAGCTAAAACACACAGGATCATTCTTTCAGTCAAGACAACCAAGACGCAACTGCACATGCCTCTGAAAGCTAAATAAAAAAGCAGTGCTAGTGTTATACAGGGAGTTACAGCAGGGCATCTGCAAACATATCCTTGTTCTAGTCTACATGTAGTAATCTCTGTAGTGATTCAAATCTAAAGCATAGCCTCTGCACCCCTAAACTCACCTGCCAGATCCCTCAAAGGAGCAAAATCTAAAGTGGAGGCATTGGCTATTAGTTTCCATAAGAGTTAGTAGCCAGTGCATGCTAATGCCTTTTAGCATTCAGCCCCCCAAGCCCTCTTCCTTCTCTTGCCTTTCTGTATGCATTTTGCACTTTCCTGCTTCAAAAGCACTTCATTTTTGTGCTGTTTGATGCTCAGACTGTCAGCCTTGGTGCCAGTGCTGAAAATTGTCAAACGGATGAAGAGAGCCACAAATCCTGGGAGAAAAGCCATTGCTGTCTCTGTGTTCTCACAGTCCTAGTTCAGCACGCCACATAAATACAGGCATCACCCATATGGGCATCCTATCTGGTTTGCTGGTGTGGTTTGTGCACTGGAAGTTGTGAAAGTGCTCATGCAACTTGCTGAGTCGGGCTCTAATTCACTTGAATTACACGTCACCCCAACATTATGGATCAAGAGTGAAAAAACTTGAAGTCCCCTTATTGATTTTTATGATCCCGGGACTTTGCACAGTATTATGCTGCTTTAACCACTCCCTCCCCCCCGCTAAGTTTATCATGGCAGAATGGTGTTTTCTTGCAGTGGATAGCTATGGATTCGAATCACCCACTGCAATATGGGGCTAGGATATGTGAAAGGCTAAAGACCACTTCACTCCCCAGCCTCCTCCTCCCTGTTGTTCCAGGCCCTGAGCTCACTGAACTGCTCAGTCCAGTAGAAACTGGGCTCAGGCATTGCCTTATGTCTTAATTCAAGAGGCCGTTTCACTCACTGCCCCTTTCCAGAGAAAGCAGAGCAAAGTGCGTTATGACGTGGATTAAAGAGAGCAGGGAAGATAAATAAAGAAAAACTACATATTTGCTTTAGATTTTTTCAGTATGTTTCTTCAAAAATGTGCTGATTAAGTAATTTACCTCTGGTCTCAGAACTGTGAGATTTAATGAAGCTGACATTTCTTCCCCTCCAATGTTATGTCAGACTAAAAACCTTTTCAACTTATAATAGATATGTATGGTAATAGATATCTGAATGAAAGATCAAACAGACATTAAGCACTGCAGAAATAGCCTGCTAAAAAGATGAAGTCACCCTCTAATGACATTATTATGACATACAGATTAAAAGAAGAACCAGTAAAAAAGAAGGATGATAATGCTATTGTGTTACTCGACTAAGGTATTTTACCAGTAAAATGAAGCTACTTGCTTTCTGCATCTATCCACTGAACTGACTGATGTTTTCAGTAAGAAAAAATGTAGAGAAGAAGAACTGTTCTTGAAGAAGAAAAAAGCCCACCAAGCAAACCCTACCTGTATTTGGGGTTGGTACATTGTATCAGATGAACACTGCATTTCAAGCGTTTGATCCTATGCCTCCAAAAACTACAAACACCATAAACCAAAATTAAAAACTTCGCCAGCAGTCTAGTACACATAGTAGGTTCAAACTGAACCCCCTTGAGGAAAGGATAATTACTACCTTGTTGTAAAGCAGATGCATTTTTGGAAGCAGATGCGTGCAAGGTGACCCTACTTTGGGAAACCACATTTGAAGCAAATATTTATTTGTATAACAAATGGAATACTTTCTACCAGCCCATTATGCAGCTAAGATTAGCTCAGACCTTTATAGTGACACTACACAGATAATAAACTGAAAGCGAATTTCAGCTGTTGCAGTTTCGCTAGTTCTTTAGCTGTCCAACCATGTGTGGGTCGAATGGGTGGAAAGCCATGTCGCAAGTCTGCCAGCAGTAAAGCCTCCAAAACAAGGGCTTGGAGGGGCAATTCCACAGCACAGGATCAGCAGGATAATTCCTCATCGCAAGGGGAACCTCTTGGAAGCTTTGCCTGAGTAGACTCAGGCTTCCCTACTTTTGTGCACATAGATAAGACCATTCCCTAGGAGATGAGTGGTTGTGGACACAGCCCCCCTCTACTGCAACCTATTTGTATCTGCCATACAGACAGAGGACAACGTGATTCAGATGTTAATCAGTTCCTGGCAACATTACATAGCCACCTTGAGTAAAAAGCAATATAGTTCTGCAGATGAGGCAGAAGCACATTCATTGAACCATCCTACTACTAGTGCCTAGCTTAGGCATAGTGACTGCTTCTGTCCACTGTCTGCACAGGGAGCCAAAATCTAGCAGACCTGGATGGTAGGTGTCTGATGTGCCCACTGCTTTATTGAACTAAATTGCCATAACAGTCATGACAACTAAGCGAGGCACCTATTGTAGGTGGTCTGAACACAACTCACATTGCCAGAGTGCTGTTCTCTGCCTTCATCTACTCCTCCCCAAGCCATGAAACCAAAACACCATCAATTTGCTACAGGCTGCTGAGAAATGAGGAGCTATTTCCCCTCTGCTTGCCTCAACATGGACTTTAAATGCAACTCCTCTCTTAGAAGTACCCGCAAAAAAGGCACTGCAGGGTTACGCATGGACTCTATCACAAAGACTGCAGGTTGCATGTGCTCACTTTGTGTGTAAACGGTTGGGTTTTGCTAACTGTCCATGCTGTCCAGCCAGTCTGAGGACTATATATGAAGGTGAATTCTCTTAACGTCTCTTGCCATTGCAGAGGGGATTCTGCAGCCCAAACTACCTCCTAGACTCCAGATGTTGAGGAATTCGGGGATCCTGTGCAATCCAGCTTCCCTGAAGTAATGGATGCCTTGGGAGGAGCAGAAATTGCAATGCATACAGTCCTAGGTGCCTAGGACTTGAAAGGCAAATTCTACACGATGCTCTTTTACAGCTACATTTGCCTGTACCCAGGAGTGCAAGGAGGTGCCATTTTTCACAATAATTTTTCAGAACAAAGAAACACTGCAGATGTACAGATAAGCAGCAATAAGTTAAGTTCACAAAACATTTCTTCCTGCATTGTAGGAGCAGCACATTAATGAAACAGTCAATACTTGGCTGCTTTTTTTCCCTGCCCTTATCTGCTACTGAAGGCTCAACTGGCTGAGTGAACTGGGTTTCTGCAGATCCTTTGGAAAATAATATCTTCAGGTTCACTTTGAAGAGGTTTGTGTCTGTGATCCAGTAGTACTGTTACATTCACATGACAGTAAGTATTGGTTCTCTTGCCATTTTGCCTACTTGCTGCTCCTGGGCTTTACTTATCTCTCTTTGTATTTGCCTAAATAAAATGCAACCATAAAAAATCACCACGTAGCTTACATGACAGAAATACTGCTTTTTAAACCCAGAATGAAAATCTGGTTGCCTTTATACTATTTTATAAAAAGAGGACAGGAATTATTTAATAAAAGCAGACTGACCTCGAAACCAAGCAGCAAGGCCTAGCTTCACCCATGCAGTTGGCTCTGGGTCTCTTTTGGGTTTCATTTGCTGCCTCCATGGCTCTGGGACATGATATTCTTCAGCTGTAACTGTCTGAAATCATGCAAGGGCTGTGCTGCAGCCTGTCAGACTGATGTTTTCATGGCATGAAACAGAGGTTGCAGGTATACCACATGGCAATGGTGGAGGGCTGAGCAATGGTGAACCATATCTGGTGCAGCCCTGTCCCAGGACTACCGTATGGGTCATCTTTCCCCAGAAACATGCCCAAACAATGTCTAGGGGAGTGCTGTCTGGCACACACACAAACCCCTTCAGTGAACAGGCCAACAAGTTGAACATGTGGATGATCAGCAGTCCAGCACCTGGGCTCACTCCTTGGGGATGCCTGACCTATCTTAGATGTCCAGCATGAGGTGTGGTTAATTATTCTTTGTTGGTGCCTACTTTTCTCTATTGACTACGAGGAGTTTGAAAAGTTACTTGCTTAGATTTAGACTCTTTAAATTTCAGATGGCAAAGGAGGGCAGATGAAGAATGCCCTTTACTGCTTCATTGATACCAAGTAGTTGATGTCAAGTAAGCAATCATAATGTATGTAGAATCTGGCATTACAAATGATCTGTTTCACAGTAGGTGTTGCAGAGGATTACAAGGCAAAGATGTATGATCCTTGCCCTGAACACCTTAAGACCTAAGTGAACAGTTTATATGCATATTCCTTGATGCATTTTATGATCATAAATTAATATACAGTTGTCTGAATGAACTCTTTTTCAAGAAAAGAATTAATATATGAAAATCAACATATTTCATTCCCCTATAAGAAAGTAATAAGAAAGGATCCATTGATCAGGAAATGCTGATTGTTGCAGTTGTCACAGGCCTTTCAGTGGGCCAAATTTGTCAACATAGCAATAAAATTTATGTTAGCATCAGCAAAGAAGAGCAGGAATCTGATGCAACCACTTTCTGATGCAGCGATCTGTGGGGCCCAACTCCCTCTGGAGCCTTGGTCATTGCATCCTCATTTATATGAGTGTGTATTGATTGTACAATGGCACAAAATGAAAAAGTGGTGATTCATACCAGACCTTCATCCATTTGACAAACTGGAGGGCACTAGCACACTGTGGTCCATAGATCTCTGGCAGAATTTAAATACTTCTGCAGTGTCCAAGGAGGGTTGCTAAGAAAAATGAGACTGTCCTGCGAGCTTACCTTGCACTTTGAAAGCAAATCGGGAGGCATCTACAGTTTTATTAGGAGACATAAGGAAGTTGACAAGTCAAAAAAGTCCAAACACCACTGCAGTAGAAGCCAGGGACATCTAAGTCTGCATTGCTGGAGGCCTGATGCCCTTGCTCATGACAGCAGTGTAGAAAAGAAGCCACTCCACAGCAGGCAGACAGGTTATGCCAATTCATCGATGCTCGGTTGCCCCAAGCCCTAACCCTTGATCAGTACCCGAAGGATTTACCACGTGGTTTTCCAGCCACCGGAGGCCTCACATTTTTTATGTTTTAATCTCAAAAGTAATACTGGGGGGGAGGGGGATGATGAAAAATTTCATCCATTTCTGAGGCTAAAGGCAGAAAGTATTATATTTAAGCATGCTTACATCTGGACTGACCTGCATAGAAGACTCCATGATAGGCAGTGCTGATTACTGTTTAATCCATTTCTTCACCATTTAATTGTGCTGAAGTGCTACAATCACTGAGCATGTGATCAGCAATTAAAGACCAGCAGACCTTCAACCACAATAAAACCCATGTTGTTTAAGTTGTCTAGATAAATTCAGGGCATTTTGTGTAACAGAGGTAATGACATACAGGGTATGTACAAATGTACATGGACAGAAGAGGAGGAAGAAGGTGATCAAATGTATTAATAATGCAACTCCAACAGAATTTGACCTTATCACTAGATCACGCAGAAGTGGTTAAGGCTGAGTGGGATTTACAGATATTATTTTGGCCACCAGAGGGTTCCCATATTTTTCCATTTGTGTAACTGAAGCAGGGAGAGAGTAAAGAACGTAGAAAAGACACTTTAAAAAATGTGTGAAAACAATAAAGATCAAACAAAATGCATCCCCAAAGTAATACCAACAATCTACCTGCAGGTCCAATTTCATTACTGTAAAATTCAGTGACTGCATTTTGCAGAAGGAAAATAGACATTTTCCTGTGCTGGTTGCAGCACTCCCCCATTCTGACTTGCACCATTGCGCATGAGATCAGGATTCAAGCAGCTGACGATAAATTCTGGGTATGTAGGACACCTATTAAAGGTTTCATGTGATGTTAGAGTGAGTAGGTTAGTACAAAAGAAACCCCACAAAGTAAATAAGATTTCAAACGTTGTGGTATTGTCAGGGCAAAACCCCAGATTCCAAGTCAAGTTCAATCCTGCAAAGCTAGTAATGGCAGTGCTATTTTCCTAACTTGGCTTCAGTCACTACCGTGACTCTCGATTCTCAAATAATAGGTGATTCATCTTAATGTTATTTAGGGAAGGAGTCACAATGGCTTTGATAAGTCAAATGATGGTCAGATATTCTTCTTACAGCTCATTAATTTTCCCAGGAAACAATGGGCCAAATCCTGCTGTCAGTTATGCTACCAAAGTCAGTGTACTGGAGATGCTTTTTAATCTACTCTAGATCTAGATCCCCCTCTGACACGTATAGGATAGGCTCTTGGGTTTGTGTTTTCTGACATGCTTCATCAGACCTCTTGAGGCTCTCCTGAAAATGTCAAGCAGAAATATGTTTGTTGCAGCACCCTGATAAAATCTCAGTCTGGAGAGTGTGATCAAGGACAGCCCCCCGTCTGAGCAGGATCCTTGGAAAGTTTATTCAGTTTCATGGTTCTACCACAAGACTCAGAGCCCTGGAGAGAGAAAAAAAGCTCCTTGTTGCCTGAAACAGCAGCGTTAGAGCTCGTAGGGCTGCAACAACTTTCCTTTGGGGAACAGACATGAGGGTGCCCTTACTGCTAAGTATGGTGATCAAAGGAGGCAGCCCTTGAAGTTGTGCTTGTGGCTTTCCTTGGTTTGCCACCAGAAGGAAGAGGCTGAATGGGCTGTGCAGCCCAAAGAGTAGCTC
This sequence comes from Elanus axillaris, assembly GCA_026212715.1. Lineage (NCBI taxonomy): Eukaryota > Metazoa > Chordata > Aves > Accipitriformes > Accipitridae > Elanus > Elanus axillaris. The sequence goes on from JANZLQ010000078.1 coordinate 35,903,544, forward strand.
TTGAAAGGGACTGACCGTTCTGCTCCTTCCTGAGAAAACTCAGAAGTCTTAGCTGTTGTGCAGATTTCTCCTTTGCTGGCATCCCAAGAACTCCAATGGCTTTTGCAATATGGTCCAAATGTTCAGCAAAATCAAAATCTTTTCCCTTATTTGAGGTGAGAGACTGCTGCCTTCAATCACGACAAAGAGAGACTTACTGCACAGTCCACTGACTTCAAGGAAGCTTCTCATGAGGAAGTCTATTTATTCAGCTTGAATAATGGGCACAAGAGTCTGGCTTTTGATAACAGAGGCACGACAGCTTCGCAGGTGCTACAGCGTTCAGTATTATTCCAAAGTTTCAATTTTTATTTCTAATAAGATGCTGACCTTCTAGACTTCATATGATGCATTATAATTAGAAGACTTATTGAGAAGCCTAATATAATATTATACCCACTGGGGAGTCAAAAGTGCAAATAGTAAAAATATCAAATCTCAATATTTAATTAATTGAAAAAAAATAAATTTCAGCCTATTTCTCATTTCTGTCAGCTACTTGAAGTTGCATATGAACTTTAGGATTTATGCAAATTTCTCCACAGATGTTCCAAGTGGGAATTTCAAACAACTAAGATCCATGTTTATAGCCACGCTTTTCAGCTTTTCACAGACCTTCCCAACTAAGAGCTTCCAGGGCTCTGTGTGGGAGCATTTCATTGATTATGACTGCTCTTTTCAGATGCCTAAACGAAACTCAGACACTTGGCCTTTCTTAGGCCTTTCTTCTTGGTGCAGAAGACTTCTGGAACCCTACTTTTTAAAGCTTCCCCATCAGGGTATTCTCAAAGAGCATCTTTGTCCCAAAATGTAGGCAGGAGACAGAAGAAGGTATAAAACCCAAATTGTTTCAGTGAGGCAGTGAAGAGTGAAAGGCATATAGAAGCAGCTTTCACAAGAGATGGGGTGGCTTCCATTTTTGTGTCTTTTCTGACTTTTATCCAGCATATGCAAGGCCTTTCTTGCAGTCAAATGGAATGCTGCAAAAATAACTGAAAGGCTATTGCAGGTGTATTATCAAATCACTACAACAGTCTACTTGTCCTCATTCCTTGTAATGACAGCACTACCAGGACCGCATTCATTTGGCTGACTGCTGGGTAGTGAATTGTTGTTAAAAATATACAAGTAAATGAAAACAGGCACTCGGTAAATGAATCACCAGTGATGGACCTGAAGTTCCTATGAGAAGTTTATTATTGCTAGATAGTCAGCATGGCTGCAGTTTGTCTATGGATCTGCTGTTCTGCAGTTGCATTTTGCCACATTAAAGAAAATTTACAGTACTCAATCATATGCCATGAGTCGTTTGATTAAATGTGAATTTACAGTATATGATAGCCCACAGCAGCTTAAGTACCATACAGTGTGTTACATAAATGTACATTCAGGATTATTACACATACCAAAATAGACATGTACTTGATAGAGGTTGTTATGGTTTACAATTCCCTTTTCACTTTCCCTCTCTGTGGTAATAACTATACATGTATTGGCCTTAAACACCTACATGTTTTAAGCACAGGTTAAATTATAAAAGAGATTGCAACATCTTCTTTGTCCATCATCATCTAATAAATCAACAGGTCCATTTCTGTGGATTGATGTAATGGCATTTATGAGCATTGGCAAAGTCATATCCACTTAACTGATGCAATTAAGTACTGCCGTGCTCTTATTATAATAATAATGGATTGACTGATGAGTAATTTATTTCTTTCCAATGTAACTGTCAAAAATAGGTTATATTCATAGACAACGCAATGTATTTGGATCATAAAACTGCTGCCTTCTCAAATCCACCATTAGCTTAGATTTATCCTCACCAGAGAGTGGTGGAAAACACTTTAAACCAAGTACCACGTTTAATGAGGAATCCTGGCCCCAATGTGTTAAGTCCCACAGAGAAGGTGAATATTTTACCAGCTATTTCTCATAAGAGAAGTGCCACTAAACACTGTCATAAAGAACCAACTCTTAATGCTGCCAGATGAACTCTCTCATCTGGGGAAGGAGATGGTTGTGTTTGGTTTAATTTTAGCTGGGTTTCCAGGAAAAATATTTCCTTATTGCCACTTGTTACTCTGTACATTCTCCCTGACACTCCTTTCCTATCAATATTGCCTGGAGACCTGCACAAGTCGGTGCTTTCATCACCCTCAATGTGACCTTTTGGAGTAACTTGTTATTTCTCATGTTTATGACTGTCATTTACACACGTGAAGATTAAGGGCCAAATTATCTGCTGGCTGGGAATTGGCACAGTTTCACTGACTGCAGAGGAGCTTCTCCAATTTACAGGCTGCAGGGGGTCTGGAGATTGGCAAGAGCAAACACCCTACCTCCAGACACCCCAGAATTTCTGCACTGCAGCCTGTTTCCGCTCATTGCCCTTACTGTATTGTCTGTTTGGGGTATAAAATCTCAGAGTTCTCAAGGGCATATGACATCCATTTCCATCATAACTCCCTTTAAATTACAGCAGCAACAACTTTGTCTTCCACTGAGTACAAACCAAATGTTCTAAATTCTTATTTCACAGTTTCACAGGGTTCAAGGACAAAATAAACCATCAAATTATCTCATTTGGCCTCCTGCATAACACTCAAAGAACAGAAAATATAGCCTGAGATTCCTGCATTAGCAGGGAATTGATCAATTGGGTTAAGCCCAAATGATCCCTGTAAGACTTCCACTTTCTAGGGCACAATGGAAGGGGAAGGATCCTGTCTTTTGCAATCTGGCCTCATGGAAAACACTTACCCAACTCCAAAATCTGGAAATCGGCATGACCTGAGCCCATGAACCCAGACTCAGGCAAGGATGATTCAATGTGTCACCTGGGAATCCTATACTGTCCCATCTGGAGGCCTTTCTCTATCTGTGGGGTGTATTCTTTATGTTCCAGTATGTGTTTATGTGTTTGTTTGTGTGTGTGCATGCATTTCTTCACCAAAGGGAAATTCCTTCCTTGGTTCCTGAAGCCTGAGTTCCAATGTTTGTTGTTATTTGAAAGGAGTTGCATTTTTCAGGAATAACACTGTGGACAATCCAGAGCTTCTTGTCCTCTGCATGGATTATGAATGGAAAACAGGAGATTTCACAAACTCCAAGGCTAGCAGAGATCACCACAACAACCCCATACTTCTGATCAAGGTGTTTGTGACACCATAATGAGGAGGGAAACAGCTCTGTTGATGTGGGCAAAGACCTTCACCACTAAAAAAGAGATGAGCCCTGTATTTCTTCTCATCAAATGATGGCAAATACCATTAAGTTTCCCCAACACTGACAGGCTCATCTTAAATGTTACTCCAGGAACCTAAAGAGATCTTTCAAATGGACAGCATGATCACTAACATAAAAGTAGATGATGTGGTTAATAGCAAGTAGAAGATATAGTTAATAGTATTGGCTGGTCTAAGAGGGAGAGATCTACAGAGGTTTATTTACTGCTATAAGTGTTAACAAATTTGAAATCAAGGTGGTTTATGATTAAAGACAACAAATAGGCTAGTTTCTGCTCACTGTATCCAAATAACTAATGCAAGGTTAACTCATTGCCCTCACCCTCAAGGCATTATGTATTTAATTTTCAAGGCACAACTGCATGTTACATGGTCACCAATAAGATCATCAATGCTGGCTTTTATTTTTGCTCTGAAACCTCTAAAAGAAGAGAAACATCTGATCTCTGAGAAGGTGTGATCTATGCCTGCACTCATGCACTCATATATTATTTATCTTGATCTACAAGTGATGTCTTACAAAGGGCCCCATGGAGGCAAGTAAGAGCCATTTGTGCTACCTTTCATCAGAAATGTTTATATAAAGTCCTCTCTCTCTGACCACAGAGCAGACATCTCATTCCTGAAACTACACCTCCTCACAGGAAGAAACACTAATCGTTCTCACCGCTGCAGAATGTCTGGTTCTCATTGTGACCTAAACTTGCTGCTTTAAATGCTCCTTCCTCCTCACAGATGATGTAGCCAATACCCTTGCCAGATTACTGATGTTAGATCTTGAAGCACGAGTCTCCTAAGTCCTTCCTCTGGAGTGATCCACATGAACAGAATGCAAGATCTTTGTTATTGAATACCTGTTTAAACTGGTTACATTTCTTTGATAAAGCCCTTTGGCACAAGAGAAAAACAAAGGTGAAATAATATCGCAGTGTCAAAGGTACAGTGTAAAATGCTGAATCATGAGAAATTCCCATGTAATGAATACCCAAGCATGCCTCTTCTAGGTGCAACACCAGGATGTTGGCTTCTGAAAATTCAGCAGAATGGATTCGCTGTACTGGTGACCAACATGAAACAGGAAAAAGATAAGAAAGCCAAGAATAATGATGCTGATGGAGAGGTATGTGATCCAATGAAGAGAAAGTTACAGCTTCTGGCTTATTTATAGTCCAACATTTTTCAGTGTGCTGCCTGGAAGTTGAAGAGCTGTTGTGACACTACAGTCACCATACAGTTAAGGTCTGGAATGTGATGTGCTGGTGAGTTAAGAAAAACTTTTTGATTACCCATGCTTTGCTCCTGGAATTTAAACCAGGGACTGGCTATGAAATAGTGCTGGATGTGCTTTGGAGATAAGAACTCACTCACCATGCTAATAGGGTTCTTTTTTGTTTGGTTGTTGTTACTTTATTTTTCTTGTGGCATTTATTCCAATTCAATTAAAATAATTGAAGTTAAGTTTAAAGACATATTTAGCTTATTGAAACTTGAGAGACATAAAGATAATTGGCAATGGGTTTCAGATTTTTCTGAAAGAAAAACGATCAGTCAATCTGCAGTAATGAAGCAGTTTCTTACTACTTGGTCAAAGGGAAGATAAAAATGGTCAAGCCTGAAGAAGAAAGCTGCAGTTCTATTTGGGTGAAAAAAAGTGAGGAAGAGATGGAGAAATGTAGCAGAACTATTTTCATGATTGGTCAGTAATATCAAAGGAGAATCATGTTCCTAGCCTGGGAAAATGAGTATCATGAAAGATTAATGTTTTTTTTCACAGCTGAATAGACTAGTGGGCCCCAGCAAGCTTCATAACCTCAACATATAAGAGGAAACCTTGGAGGAAAAAAGAAGAACATTTCTGATTTTCTGGCTACTTCTAAAATTCTTTCCCTGGTCTTTCTGCATAGTCAACATCTCTAAGGAGGCCTCAGGGATCACAGATCAAGCAGCTGTTGCCAAGAACTGTGTGCAGTAACAGGTCAGGCTTGAAGGATCGGTAGATACCAAGTCTGCCAGAAGACATGTACTGTTGTGAGAAGCTGTGCCTCTGCCTATGGGTCCTGGAAATGAAGGCAAGCCAGACAAGCATGAATAAATTGTAGCACATAGAAGAAGGCAAGGAATTTAGAGGAAATTTGCTCTTCGTGTTTGGGGGTTAGGGAACTGTGTTGAGATAGGACATACAGCTTCTGACTATTATGTGCATAGCTGGAGCACGTTGACACAGGAGATACAGACTAGATCTGCACTGCCTTTTGCAGCCATGCCCGAAAGGGCCTCTGTATTTTCCAGGTTAATTAGTGTTGGTTGTTCCTCTCCTGTTCTGTCTAAGATCAGAGTCTTTTGGGGTGAACACACCATGTCCATCAAATAGCATGTATCATGGCACAGTACTAAACAGATTCATGGATCTATATTCACAGTCTGTTCTTGGTCATGCCACTATCATGATAATATACTTAAAAGCAGGGATATGGCCCAACCCATCTTCTCCTTTTTGCTATCTGAGCAGCCTTTGTACTCTTGCTGTTAATTCTGCTGCTGTAACTGGTTACTCTTGCAAGTGTCAGACCACCAAGGATGTATGGCAAATGCATCCCTACAGGATGAAGCAAAGCTGTCCTGTGGTGGAAATCACAGGTCTCTCCTGTGATTCAGGGCAAGTGGAAGGTTGCTTTTTACCTTCCTTAGTGCAGATATTGGCTGGAGATAATCCAACCTCCTTGTTCCTCAATGTTTGCTAGTTTTGGCAAAAAAGAGACAAGCACCTATTTGTGGAACTACCTGGTCCTGAAGAACAAGGTCCAAGAGCAGCAGGCAAAGCTTTCCCATGAGGATGCCTGTACTTCACAGTCCTGTGTGAAGAGTTGGTATCCTATTGCCAGCATCCACATGTCACCTCAAGAACACAGGTGCAAGAGAAGAAAGGGACATTTCATGAATGCCTTCATGTAGTATCAGTCAGAAAGGGCCTACTATAGCATCATTGAGAAGTATCATTTGCTGGTCTTTGTAAGCTCCAGCCAGTCACTGGGTATGATTTCATCATTAGCTATCTCCGTGGTCCAAGAACTGACATCCGTGTGCAGCCAGCGCTTTCTCCTGCAGGAGACACAGTCACCAACAGTGCTAGGAAACCACCTGGATTGTGGCTATGCTGCATATTCCTTGTACTCTTAGAGCCCAGCACAGATAATCAAGGCCTAATGCAGGATTTTAAACAAGCACAGAATTCCTCTAGACCAGAGGTGCAATATGGCTTTTGATTTGCTAAAAAAAAAAGATCCTGGAGGTTCAGGAAAAGGCTAAACCCCAAAGAAGTCCCTTATACCATCCTCATCTCTGTGGCCGGCTGAATTTGCCATAGCTTGTGGAGTCTGCCCAGAAGAAAAGCATACAGGAGGGCCCAGTCCCACAGGCCACTTTTATGGAGCCTGACACTGCCAGTCCAGACTCCCAGCATGCAAAAGAAACCTAGGAAGCCATTTCCACTTACATATAAAGAGGAGTAACTGTTGCACACACACAAAAAGCTGATGCTCAGGCCCAAGTTGTCTCTGCAGTAGTCCCCTCTCTTGTTCTCTGAAGAATACTCTTTCCTCCTCTCTTGACCTATACCTCACTCCCTTCTTCTCCCACTTGAATATTCTTCTGCACCATCCCAAAGTCTGGGAGGAACAAACAACGTACTGCTGCCTAGCATGCTTTTTAGGAGGCCCCTTTCAACCCTACTATCTCCTCTTTATCACAAAGACACAGTGTATCTGGCAACAATGCCTTTCACAGCCATTGCCTTTTCAGGGAAGTTTCTCTGTATAACCAGACACTAAACAGCCTGGACCTGGGAACACTTTCTGTAGAAGGCCAAAATGTATTAGGAGATGAAGGAGAGCACATAGCTTTGATTATAAAATGCATTTGTTTCACAAGTGAGAACGAAACAGGCTTGGCCAGGTTAGCAAACCAGAAATTCTAACCAAGCATGTAATATGAATATAGTAAAAAGGAAAAAGAATAGCCTAAAGGCATAGCATCCAGCAAGAACACCTTCAAAGTGGGACAAGGAATCAGAGGTCCCACGCGTCTTTCCCCCTTTCCTCCTCCCTACTGGTGCTGTCATCCTTAAATGATGGTGCAAAATACAAGCTGTTGGAGCACCTGTAGTCAACAGCTTCTGCTGCAAGAGATCCTCGCTCACATCAACCAGTGGAGCAGCCACTGCACAGATAACAGCTAACTGACACAAAGTGTGAGAACAGTCTTCGTGCCCTTGGGAGAGACTCATCTTTATCTCAGGGCCTCTCTCCTTCAAGAAATTGAAATGAAGAGTGTCCATGATATCATACCACATGAGACACAAGCTCAGTGGAGTGGACATGCCCATCAGCCCAGTAACGCAGACCACACTGAGATGGGGCTAGAGTTATTTTCAGGTCTTTCCAAGTTCCTGTGAAGTACTTGCTGAGCACCCTGCTTTTGTTTGAGTGTGAAGATTGGTGGTATCTTGGGAGTACACAAGTCTGAAGTGTACCCATCAAAAATGACTGAGATTGCCCCTGCCTCTTGGCATCCCAAGGTCAAACTTTGCATGTGGATGACCAAGTTAGACCCAAGATGTGAACTGACTTGCCTATACTGTGGATTGTCAAGGGACCAGAAAGAAGAAGAGAGCACTGCAACATGAGAATATGGCTATTTCCATATTGCACTTAGATCCCTAATGTTTTCCACAAGGTCCTTCACTGACACTGTTTAGGGAAACAGAGTACTTGTAGGTAAAGAATTTCTTGTGTGGACCAATAACAAGATAAAAGACAGGAAAAGAAGAGTAGGAATGGATGGTCATATTTTACCATGGGGTGATTACCAATGGCAACTGACAGAGATATGTCCTGGGACCTATGCTATTCAAAATACTAATAAACAAACTGGAAAAGGAGCTGAGCAGCAAGATGACAATTTTTTTGTGGTATAAAATTAATCAACAAAAGCAACAGAAAGCAAAAAAAACCCACCAAAAGCAAAATTAAAAAGCAAAATATATTTGTGACATGCTGCTGAAGCATTTCATGTTAATTAGTGACCAGCTGATAAAAACTGTCAGATGAAATTTAGTCTTGCTAAATGTAGGATAGTACCTATGAAGACAATGTATCCTAAATGTAAGAAAAGGTTGGTATGTTCTAAATTAGTTATTGTCACTCAAGAAAGGGTATCAAAGAAAGGTATCGAATAAAATAAAGGAATTTTTTTTCACATGACTCATAATTAAACTGCGGAACTCATTGCCACAGGATGTTGTAGAGGCCAAAAGTATAAATGGGCTCAAAAAGCAATTAGACAAATTCCTGGCTCAAAAATTCATCGAGCGTTACAAAACGCAAAGATGCAGATACAATCTCTGGCTCACAATGCCCCTAAGGCACAGACTGCTGCGAGGGTGTGCCAGAATAAAGTATCACTGTATGGTTGCTCTGCTTTTACGCTCTTCCTCTAAATACCTGCTACAGGCCATTGTCAGAGACACAACACTGAGCTGAGGAAGGATTTCTGCAGCCACTATTACGGGGATAGGTACTTACGCATAAAGTTAAGTAGGAACTGAATCCATGTAGGGGCTGCATCATTTGTGGTTGCTGAAAAAATGAGTCAGAAAGGATTTGACTATTGTAAAGCGGAAAGAGATTGCAATAGAAGGTGAATATCAGTTTTAGTGTATGGGCTGATCAACGTAAAGTAAGCGGGTATAAGTCTTGTATTGCTGGGTAGAGAGGAGGCTATCCACTAAGTGGCTTGTAAGGCTTATGGAGCCATAAACCATATTAACAAATGAAGTTCACACAGAAATGCTTTCTAAGACATCATTTAGTAAAAGACATCAAGCCAGTATGTGGAGCTCTAAGTGTCACAGATGTATTTCTTGAAGCTTACTTTGTTTTTCGCTAAAATCCGTGAAAAGCCATTTGTATTTAAATGACTGTAGAAACAGTGAATTGCTTCATTCGGGAGTTTAATAAATGGTTTGCCCTAGTTTGTCAGAGTTTTCCGTAATTTTACGTGACTGGCCACATAAATTTGCTGGAAATGATCAGATAGCAGGAGATTGGCACAGCAGAGGAATTCCAACAGAAGCACAGAGTTAATGAATCTCCACCCAAGTCCAGACATGTGGATGGGGAGAAGTCCAGCCAGCAGCACCCAGCCGGGTTCCTCCGAGCACACCGACTGCACGATGAATCGCCTTTGCGCCGGTGATTGCGCCCGTGGGGGGGTGGCAGAGACTGGTGAGAAACCAGCTATATCCAGCCCCCTCTGCACATGGCTCTGGAGAGGTTCAAGGCCGCATCCCAGAGCAAATTATTATGACCGTGAACATCATTCCTGTAGTGGATACAGCCTGCTACATTATATCTCCTAGCCTTAAAAAGCAAATTCATTCTGGCAACTCACATCCATGGGCCGTGGGTTGCTGTGGTGTGGCATTTCTTCTTCCTGTTGCAATCAATCCAAACTGAGAGCATTTCCTTAGTTCCTGGGTTTTAAAGCATCTTATTAACTGTTTCAGCAACGAGATAACTTCTTTTTAAGTTCATAAGACTATCATCCCCCTTCAGTTATCCATGTAGAAACTCTTCCTAAAGTTAATTTAGGATTTGAAGGGAAAAATATGCCCTGAAGTGCCTATGATTTCTGATTATCCAGATTGTGCTCTGCAAATCAATGCACTTGAATCTGGTCAAATCTATAGCCAGACAGGCTGAGAAAAACTAAATACAGCAGAGGTTTGAACTTCTTTCATACATCTTAATAGGGATATTATGCTTAAACCCCTTTGTGACCATTTAAGTGTTAAGACTATTAAAACCAGTAGCAAAAACAGCTCTCACCATGCAAATGCATTTTAAGTGTCAAGTGGATACAGTGCTAAATCTTAACTATCAGCACCCTTGCACAAAAACTCACAAAAATCAGGAAAAATGCATTGCTGGTCCCAGCTTACTATCTGGGGACAATTTATGGGTTTTTCCTAGTTAGTTTTGATGAAATGCAAAAAAATCTACAAGGACAAGAATCTTATGTTTACAGAGAAATGGAATATAACAGATTTTTTTTTTTTCTTTTTCCTCCTGCATATTTGGATTTCTGCTGCGCGCAGTCTATGGCTTTCAGCTACAGGCTATGACTGATCCCTTGACAACTCTAGTCTCTGCAATAAATTGTTCAAAGTCAGACCTGGGGCTGTGTCAGTTCCTAGAATATCTGGGTTTTATATCTTCTCTCGCCTCATTTTAAATTTAAATGATAACAAATGCAATCTGACCCCAGATGGAACAGAACATATTTTTACATCAGATTGGTGTTTTTACTAATACAACTTTGGTAAGCATCTTAAACCCCACAATCATTTATGCTGAACCCCTCCATGCCTTCTAAGAGGAAGAGGAGCCATGTGCTGCCGTGGAAATGATGTACAATGCCAACTAGAGGCTGGCATTGCCTTACAGGGAAGCAGTGCCATGGTCTTCTGAGCACATCTATTCACACTTTTGTCCCCAGTTCCTCTGTTTCTTTCTAAGTTGGTTTTAGAAAATTATTTATTTGTTTCTTGTGTGTTGACAGGGGGATTTAAATTGATTTTTTAAATGTTTTCTTTTATTTACAGATGCTTATCTATTCCATTTTGAAAACACTGTATAATCTATGATCTTCCTTGAATTTCACTGTGACAAGATTCGGACCCAAATCGTAGGCTATTCTCTTTCCCTCCCCCCAACCCTTTTTTTAAAAAAAAAAAAAATCTGTAAAGTACTTTACAACAGGCTAGCCCCACACCTCTGTTGTTTGGAAGGGATGGTCAAGGGGACCCTGAGGCTGGAGAAGACAAGCCACACACAGAGAGGAAGACAACCCTGACCACGCAGTTGCATGGCAAAAAGGCTCCTCTGCTTTTGGGGGCAAAGGGAAATGGCTTGTGGCTCAGGCTTTATGGTGACAGACCTAATGGTCTGAACTGGCAAGGCACTTCTTTCAAATAGTGGTTGAATTTGCAAACCTTTTGCTCTGGTCTTTAAGCCTAGTTCTCACCTGTCAGTAATCCCTTTTCTGTTTTCAACCAAAGGAAAGACCTGTGCCATGAACAAAGGGGAAAGAGACGCCACATATTAGTAGCCAAGATAAGGTACCAGTATTTAAACAACACCAAATGCTCAGTTCAGACAAACAGGGATATCTCTGATGAGTCCAGTGCAAACACACACCCTCACATCTACTGTGGTCATCTACAGAACCCATTTTAGTTGGATTTTTTTTCCCTCTTTGACCCCTAATCACCTCTTTATTCAGCCTCCCCCAAGCAGAGCATGATGTCTGAGTCAAGCTTTTGAACTCTCTGCGTGTAAGTAGGTTTCAAAGTAAGCAAACAAGCTCATACATCCCTTGCCTGTGTAGGTGTGTTCACATATTTTTATTTATTACAAACAAAATAAAAACATAATCTGATACAATTAAAGATGTATTTCAGAGAGTGGTCTGTGCTGAGAAATGCTTGCACCTGGTATCATAATTTATAATATTTAAGAAACAAGTTGGCATTAAAAAGAATCAAATGACAATACAGACAATAGGATTCAAAAGTCCCTCCCAAATTACCAAACAGTAGAGAATTGGATAAGATCACTCTGGCTATGTTTCTAATATTTTAAAGTAGTGGTTGCCTGCTATGCTCAAGCCTTTGATCTTATAACTTTGCCAGCTGACAATGAGATAATAAGTGTTAAGGGTAATACAGCAAGAATAAAAATCAGTGCATTTTCTAGGGAGGCACTGAGATGTGACGTGATCGGAGAAGCAAAGTGTAGATGAAGGGCGAATTTTGCTCTCAATTGTCTAATGTACATGCAGAGTTCTGAATACGGCCCATTGCAGGAGGATTGGTTCAAAATGTTAATTTAGCAAATAAAGGAAAAAGCAGTTATTCAACCTTTTTTTTTTAATTCCCTGAGCTGATGGGACATTTATTATGCACAGCTCTTGCTGCATCTGTTTGTTAGTCACATAATGTAGTTAACGCTGCCAAAGGAGGACAGCAACTATATAACAAAGCAACTGAAAAACTATCCTCACCGAGAAGAAAAAGACAGAAAACCAGACTCCCATTTTACATATATTTTCTGGATTGAGTGAAACAAAAGCTCATCAGGTCTGTAAGATATCATCTCAGAGTTTGGGAAGGACCATGAGGCAGATCTCTGCAAGCCACTGAGCCTGGAGAAGGTTTGGGGATCCTGAACCCTCCAGTCCCCAGTGAGACAGTCACAGTTGTGCCCAAAGTGACCACGGAGGTTGACGGTGGATGTGTAGCCATCTCAGCATCCTTGTCAGAAACACTAAGCGGCCACAGATGAAGCAAATGGGAGATGTTTTGTAGAAGGCCACAGAGAACAACTGGGCAGTTTGTATCCAGGGAGCCCTTTGCAGCAGCCAGTGGACCAGGGACTGTCCCAGCCGTGGGGAGGGAAAGCTCCTGTGTGGTTGCACAGACAGCACATGTTGTCCCTGCCTACATCTGTCCTCAGCATCTGCGTGCAATTCAGAGGAGAATTTGGCTCGCAACCTGCATATAGGTCAGAGCGGTGCAGAAATGCCAGTGGTCAGGGTCCACCACTGCCTCTGCCTGGCTGCACCTCTGTCTCAAAGGCTGTGATGCAGATGCAGTTGTAGCTTAGCCAGGAGGGCCTCTGGCCTTCTTCCCCCTTCAGCTTTAGGTCAAGGCAGGGATCATCTTATGGAGGAGCCACCTAGTTCATCTGCTGCTCCTTTCCTGGGGCTGTAAGCCTGCCTGGGTACTCCCAAATCCACCAGAGCTTTGTAGTGAAAAGAGAGATGGCAATTAGCAAGAGAACAGCTGGTAGAGCCAACTTTGCTCTCCTGCTTCACTGGCTGGTATACTAACTGCGGGCAACTGGCTAAAATAAACAGATATTACTGGCCCCTTGGCTTGGTCAGTAGAGGAATACATTCTCCTTCCAACCTACCTGCTCAAACACAGTCTTCTGTAGTTAGTACTGTATGTGTTAGGATGAATTAGAACAGGCTGAAAGGAATTTACACAGACGTTTTTAGCAGTATTATAGGAAAACAAACTTTCCTTTTTCTCACACCAAATAAACACCAATGACACTCAAAGACAATATTCAACAAAGGCAGAATGAGCTCCAAATACCAAAGTCCTAAGACCCTGGTTTGCCACCCCTATGGGATTTTCCAATGGCATGTGACCAAAGTTCAGCCTAGAACTTGGCTCTGGACCAAACCGAAGGCCAGCAGAGCCTGAGTTTGTAGTTTTTTAAGAGATCCAATCCTGCCATATGTTTACCAGCGATATCATAATTGTCTGTGCAGTACTCAGTCTGCTATGGATTTTGCAGCAGCTGTCAATAGCACTCATTCATCACGGGTCCAAGATAATTGAAGCGCTCCATCTGCTACAGGGCCACTATTACCAACAGTGATACTTGTGTCAGTAACTTACTGAAGAAGGGCCTGAACCTGCTCCTAGTGAAAAATCAATGGGAGGATTCCTGTTGGCAGAAGTGGAGGCAGCGCTAACCCTTTCACTACTGAAACCCTGAGTGGCTGCTCAGCATCCGACTGCACAGCACCCATCCTCACTCTGCCCTCAGATTCCTGCGAGGAAGAAAATGTAGGCAAAGCTCTGCTGGGATCTCACAGCCTTTGCAACTAGTCCCACAAAGCACTCTGGAGCGCAAATCCCCACTGAGGGAAAGGGCAGGCAAAGTAGAAAAATCAGAAATAGGCTGAAGAAACAGATGATGTCAGCTCACATGGACAAGAGAGGCAGAATTCAAGTTATGCATTCAGTTTAAAGCCCCTGACTGTATAAACAGTCAGGCATGTTTAGAAGAAAGTGCTAAAGGAATTAATCTGTTACTCAGCAACACTAATCAAGACTCCTACCCCATGCAGTTCATAAAGTCCTACATCCATGCATACCTTTATATTCATGTTCACAGTCAGCCCCATTCCATCTTCTGTCTGCTGTAAAAAGAGAAGGAAAAAACCAAGGTCTGTGAAATAAAACTAATTATTGTAACAAAGCATTACTTTTTTTTCTCAGATAAATATAATTATTTTCTATCATTTGCAGCTCTTGTTTCTCTTATTTTCATCTACTTGTAAAAAAAAAAACCAAAAAACAACCCACCTTCTTTTTCTTCTTGCATATTTTTCCAAGAAAAAAACAAACTTTTGAAAACCAAGGTGAGTTATAACCTCTTTAACAAAGAGGGGAAAACAGAAGTTGTTGTCCTGCCATTGTGTGTGCAGATGAGATCAAACTAGAACTTTAAACCAGAACACCCTTGAACTTGCAAGGTCAAGTTCACATCTGAACTTTACTGCTAAGGCGAGTCAAAGCCTGTGCTCAGATGGATGTGGATAGCTCCCACTGAGTTCAGTCACCATTCGTTGATTGTAACGGTAATATTTTTGTTGCGTTTGTTTACTCCAGTGCAGATTCTCAAGGGTCTGACTTCATTTTCATTCTTTCTTATTCGTACCCTGTATAAGAAAGGCCACTTGCTTGAATACATTTAGGTGCTCTTTATGCACAGAACAATGTAATATTAGGAAAATGGGAACTTTAGTGGGGACAGCTGTCCTTGCAGTGTCACTTCAACAGCAAAAAAACAGAGTGCTGAAGGTTCAAAGAAGATAACGCTGCAAGGTCTCAAAATACAAAGCAAAACCATGATTTCACTTTTCATCAGAGAAGCACAGAAAGTAAGGCACTCTTCTGCTGGGTTATGATTTAGATTGTTTTTGAAATGTTTTGTTTGTTACATTCTAGGCTTGCAAGGTTTTGGTTTGATAGGTAACATTTTTTATTGGAGCAATGGGAATAGCTGGAAAGGACAGTGCATGTTTAAATTCCTTGCCAGTGAAGGGACCGAGTCCTCCAGATTATTTTACAGCACCACAAGATGGAGGAAGGTCATATAAGAGCTCTGTATTGAGATGGCTGGGAGAACTGTAAAGGAAGTTCCCCATGTTGTTGTCTCTGTCTTCTGTGGATGTCTCCTTACTTCCTCCAGGAATACACAAGGAGTCAGGGTAGCTTTCTTTTTTTAAGCAAAACAGGCAGGGGGAAGGGAGAGGAGAAAAAGCAACAGTGAGGAATAGTTTGATGGGTGGCTGAAGTCAAAACAGATATGATCGCAAGAAACACAGACATATTCCTTTGCTAAAGAGCATAATTTCATACCAGAAGGAAGAGATGAGATTTTTTTTAATAAAAAATATTCTGACTAAAAAAGATACTTTTCTTTTCAATATTTGATGAGCCTTTATTTTTGCCATCTACTTTCAGTGCATGAAGACAAGCCTGTAACACAGGAACATACTCTCCAGCTGCAGTGTAACAGATGTGCAAACCATTAGTATCTGCTACCCATTCCAAGTTATTAAGTCCAAAACCCTGCAGGAGGAGTCAAAGGTACCATCAGGGGACCTGTGGCAGTTATGGTGTTTCTACTTAGCTGATTTCACTGCAAGGGCCAGTGTTTTACCTTGAGACATAGGTGGGAGTAAAGAACTCTGAGCTGGATTAACTGTGGACAAAATGACTATGAAAATGTACAGCTTGAGTCATAAGATCAGTTTCCTGAGCCCTTCACCATGGTGAAGGGAAATGAATGGTGCCTCACTGACAAGGGAAGGTGTAAATAGGATCCAGAGAACTTAAAACCAGAGTGAAAACAGAGAAGACCCTAGGCTACCATGCTCCAGTGTTTGAGGAAAAGGGCAGTGCTAGGATTTTGATTTGTGAGAGGTCAGCTCCAAGAGTGAAGTAAATAGTTTAGGCTGGACGCTGCAACAGGGCAGCAAGGGAAACTAATAAAGTGGTTAGTGTCCAGGCAGGGTCAGCATCCCCAGCGTGATGGGTGTGGAGAACCAGGATTTGGGAACCACCCTGTCATTTGCATTCTGTGTTCCTGAAACAACCACCTCCTCACAAGCTAGCCAGCACCGCAAAGGGACAGTCCAAGGACCGAATGGAAAGATGCACCTGCCCATGAAGCCAATGAAAGTGCAGGCTGGGGAGCTGAGGTGTCTTCTTCAGAAATCCTCCTGGCCCCTGCCCACTGAGAACACAGAGAGCCCTGGTGGGTGCTGGAACTGGACCTTGGCAGAACCTGACTGGTCAAGCAAGAGCAGAAAGCTCATGCATATTCCAGAAACCCAGGCGTGTCAGTGTGCCTCAGGCATCCACATCCCCTTCTCTGTTCAGAAGGCGCTGCTCCTCCTGGAACAGAATTTCTCAACCTTAGAACACCCCAAATTCACAGCATTTTTGTAGGCTGTATGGCATTCCGGCAGCCAGCTGACTTTCTGATGTTGCATGTGGGTGAGCTTTTGCTCACTCTCTTGCCATCTCTCTGCAAGCAGCAGGAGCCAGAGCGGGGCAAGTGTCACAGGCAATATTCAGAAGCAATTCCGGAAACTTTATTGCTCAGAAGTGGCACTCAGCCAGCAGAGGAGAAAGAGAAGAGCTCATAGTTGTGTGCTTGCACACACTGACAAAACTGCTACTGATGAATCAGAGAGAGAAATCTGGAGAGGTGACCTTGGGAGGTCACAGAAGACTCATTTTTGCCAACAAATATGAACATTTGCAATCAGACTGTGGCCTGGTGCCAGTCACTGTTTTATGTGCTATATCATCAAAACATATGAATTTTCAATAGCTGGTTTAGAGGCCTACTTGCTGCAGTATTATATCTCTCCAACTCCTACAGGTTCTGAATTGTACAGATACAAAAGCAGGGTATTGAGGAAAGCTGGCACATGGATTTGCATTGTTCTTGATGAACGTTTTCCTGCATTCTGAAAATCGCCAACTGGTCAAGTGCCAGAAGGTCACTAAGCAACATGGCAAAACTGATGACAGAAGGAAGGCAAAAAATCTCTGGAAAATGAAACTCCTCCATTGTCCGGCCTGGAAGGTCAAAAATTGCCATTTTAAGATTGCTTGTGCTAACGGAGGCTCACCCACCCTAGGTGTCAGCCCTTCAGAGAGAACTACTGTAAATATCGCCATCTGTGATGTTCCTGGTGAAGGACTCTGCTGATGTAAAGGTTATTACTCATTTATAAACATATGGCTGTTGTAATCATTCGGTCCTCTATTCATAGTGGGATTTGTGTTTTGATGGAGATCAGTTTCAAAACAAAGATGCTTTTTTGCTACTCAGCACTTAGCGGACATTATCAATTTAATTTATATTAATAAAAACAACAGCAACCCACTGTGGCAAATTCTTAAATCAATAGATGTGCTTTGACATTAAAAAAAAATAATCCCATTGAAAGCAGTCTGAATGAGCTCCACCCAGTGCAGTCTGATATCAAATCTACAGTGACTGTGAAAAAGACTGTGAACAAAAAGACAGGATTCTGTCATTCATTGTTGTCCCAACTAAACAAAATAACAAAAGCTAACAGAGAATATATGCCTTTTTGGCATTATTTCCATTTTGAAAATCTAGAGAGAGAAAATACTGAGGTTTACAGTACTTGAGCTGACAGTGTCTTTTCAGTGATACTGTGGCAGTGACGGCTCTGAAAGTGTGTTTTCAAACTATGGATTTTATTGCCTCTGTGTGTGATGTGTGAATATTTGAGCATGTGCATTTGTGCATATACATGCCTTTCAAATGAGCCCTTTAGATCTAAGATCCCATTTCCTCCATATAATCAACAAAGACCATAAAGCAATTTCTGTAGGAGCAAGAGTTCACATAGAAGACCTGAAAGCTAAAAATTCCCACCAAACCAGTTCAGACACAATGCATAGCTTACCTGTTGTCTGTCTGCTTCCAGAAGCAAAGGGACTGGTTCATCTGACTTATTGTAAATATCTAGCTCAGGCTGAGATGAATTGCTTCCTAAACTCCATTGACTTTGTGGAGAGCTTTTATTAGGCCCTTGATTAAGAGTTTTGGTGGCAGTAGAGCCTGTACTTGCATGGCTGTCCCTAATATTATGCAAACTCTGAAAAAATGTATTTTATTAATTGCTGTATTTAGATATCCTGCAGTAAACCACACCCCCATCCACAAAAAAGCATGGCTGGATGCCACATACCAAGACATGTTTCTCCCTACTTTTCAACAGCGGATCAAATAAAGTAAGAACTAGCAATACATGATCCTGTCTCCTGAGAATCATTTCTCCTGATGAGAGACTCATCTGCCATATTTTAGATAATGTCCAAAAAACCTCGTCACCGATATTGCCTTGGATTACTCTAACATCATACTTTAACACCCAGCCCACATTTCGTCATTAATAATATTTATGTAATGCAGCTGCAAGGCTAAGCAGCTTGTTACATCATCTCAGCTGAATAAAAAGCAAGTTGCATTTTCTGGATCACAGCACTGTGATGTTGCATTACATATGTTGAAATTCAAGGATGAAAATAATTTAAAAATGGAAACAGCTATGTTGGCTTTGGGATTTTTAAAATTAAGCTTAGGGAATGACGATGAAGATGTACTTCAGCATCAGGGTTTTTTTAACTTTTTGTGTTTAAAATCAACTTAAAAATAATTTTGTTTTTTGGAATGCTAAGGTAGTTATTCTTATATGCTCTCTTAGGTTAGGACTCATAGTTGAGCCCCTGAAATACAGTGAAAATCCATTGGAATCTGCTGGAGAATCCTCATGTCCATAAGAAAGCTTCAAATATAGAGATCTGGATTTTTTTATGTGAAAGTGTGCGAATATGCCTGATTTATGGCATCTGAACACCAAACTGCCATGGTCCTTCCTGGAGAGCTGTGGGATGACATTTGCACTAGAACAGAACTTTCTGCACTTCCCTGTAGCAGAACTAAACATATTAATGCAGTTAGAAACTTCACTTCTAAAAGACTATGTAAAATTTCCAGGATTTGGAATTTTTTGAATGGTAGCAGCTAGTATGTTGAAAAGCTTCACCTGTACATATTTATGTTTTTCCTGTAATACATGTCATTTAGTCTTTGAGCAAATACGTTTTCACCCTTGCTACATGCCTGGCAGAGACTTATTAATTATGGCTATTTGAACAGTGAAGAATAGAAGCACAGAGAGGATAAATGACTTGGCAGAGCCAGAAATAGAATCAAGATTCCTAAAACCCATTCCAGTGCCTCAACCACAAACCCATTCCTGGGAAAAGACCAGGAAGTTTACCATACTTTTTTCCTCCATTTTTTTCCATTAAACCACTGCAAAAGGACTGTGGACATTCTTGCTATAGTTTAAATAGTAGCTTAATTCAGTTTATCTTGAACCTGTTCCCAATAGGCTTGAGATAAATCAAAACACCTGTGCAATGCAGGTATAAGTTTTATTTTTAAGCCCACTGTTTAACTGTTGATGATTTCTCACAGCCCTGAGACATGCGTCAGAAGAATTCAGATCTGCTTCTCATGCTTTGCAAAATTCAGAGATACTCGGATTTAGAGACTTTTGTTCAATTAATAATTACAAGCAGATGATTTGTTGCAGATCTGCTTCTCTGTGAATTTTAACATTCGGCTCTTAACTACAACCACTCTCTCCAAAGCCCAGAAAATTGTCTGTTGTTTAAAAAAAAATGTTTAAACTCATTGTTTAAGTGTTTTTACAAAACAGCTCCAGACGTGGTTTCATCACTCCAATGCACCGTGACTGGGGAAAATACCTGCAGTACTTCTTTTATTTTTCTCCGCCAAAATTCCATAATAAACACTAGAAGTGAGTTTGCCGAGTCTGTACTTACAGGCGTAATCTCCTATTGACATATGTATAAATTACAAGGGGAGAAGCACTACCCAGTCACAGTGTAACGCTCTATCAGTGAGATTTCTGGGATTTTTGAGCAGTGTACTCTGTATATGGCAACTGCTGGCTAGTGTTTGCCTATTCTTCACTTGCTTAAAGCCTCTGGTTTTGTCTTGAGGGTCCACGTAAGGTCAACTTCCCACCCCCCAACAGTGGCATAGAAAACTACACTGAAGGTGGAAGAAAATGCCTCTCCTTACTGAGCAGCCAGTGTTGATAAAACAGCTCTCTGTTAGAATAGCTTTAAGGGCAAACAGTGAGGAGGTTTACCCATTCAAACAAAGTTAAGAGTGAGCAAATTCTCTTAAAGATGTACCTATGTCTGAGATCTTTGTTTCGTTTTCAGTTACTTGATAGAAAATAAAGATAAAGCCAAGAGCAGGCTGCATTGAAAAAATCCTCTGTGCTCCTTTGTATTTGGGAGAGAAACATAAGAGAAGACGACTTTAGCCAAACTGGTACTAATATTTTTTAAAAATAAATAACAAACTCTTATAGCATTTTTTGGAGCCCTTTTTAACATTTGCTTTCCCATTATTTATGGGAAAGAACAAGCATGGGGAAATAGGCAATGCACATGTTTTGCCATGTCTAATTTACTCACTTTTATATGCTCAGGTCTTAAGAGAAAGCGATCAAAGGTGAGGCTGTGCAGTTTGTAAACACGAGGCTGTGGTTATATCATGAAATTTGCATCTAATTCTGTCACCCGCATCCGTTTGCTTGTCCTGTCCTGAAGCTTCAGATGTAATCTCTGCAAGGACTTCCCTAAAAACGTATCCATTAATAAAGTAGGGCTACGGGGTTTTCTTAGGGGTGGTCAGACTTGGGGATGGGATTTGACTGGTTGGTCCGGTTTCAAATTCAGACAAGGGCCAAACTGGAAATTCAAGATGCCGTTAGGAGAGGACCACAAACGAGGAAGGAGTTGAGCCCCAAACGTGGGGGCAGCCCAGAACCACTTTTGCTCCCCAGGATCAAATAATGACTCAGAGTTCCCTGAAAGAGATGCAAGTAAGGAGCCTGCTCCACATGAAACACACCTCCTCCCGCTTCCAGGGGTCCATCCTTTGAAGCAGATGTCCTGAAATTCACACATATGTCACCATGGATGTGGACAATGGCTTCCCAAGCAGCTCCTGTTTAAAGGGGAAGAAGGGAAATTCCATGCATCTCCTCCAGCCTCAGCTTCAGCTGGTTTTACATTTTCTGCTCCTTGGAGGTGGAGGACTTGTCTCTGCTGCCCATAAGCAAACTGGCCTTATAGCCTCTTCCATAAGGCCAGTCTCACACTGAGGTTTTGCTTTTCTCCCAGGATGGAGCCTACTCCAAGCTAACTCAATAGGCAAATGGAGCTCAGCAGAACCATGCTGTAGACTACTTGCTATCTGTGGGCCAAACCTTCAAATACATGGAAAGTCTTTAGTAAACAGGCTCGTGTGAAGGGTTTTAGGGTGACCTTGGAGCTGGCAGGACAGCATCCTCATCCGTGCTGTTCCCTAGTGCCTGCCTGGCCACAGGGAGGGAATGGTCTCTTCTGCCTTCGCCCCAAGACCAGCAAACCTGTGGTGACAGCCACAGTTTATAGATGTGCTCTGTGTTGCGGGCCTGGGCTCACTCCAACCCTGCAGCCCCCCAACACGTTTCCACAGGCAGGTCCCACATCATGAGCTGCTCTCCTAGCAAGCTCTCTTCAGTGAACCCCTTCCACAACACTACTTCTGCCCTGCTGGCTCAGCTCTCCTGTGGCAAAAAAAACCCACACTATTGCCCTCCCAGTGTATATTCTCTATTTAACAAGTTGTTATGGGACATGCCTATTTTTCGAATTCCCTTCTAAGTGGTATTTTCCATGGCGAGGAGCTCAGACCTGTTCAATGAGAGCAGGACTGCATCAGAAAAGGCAGAGCAGACAGAGAACTTCACCTTCTTGAGAGCTATGAGCTCATTCGCAGAGATAGAGCACTTAAAATGAATTAGTGTATTCCACCACAGCAAAAGCTATAAATAGAGTGCTTATAAATAAACCAGTTTTGTCCCTCGCTCAGGCACCAATTCAGCAGTCTCTCCCTCTGTGTCTAACACAGGCATGTACTTAGATCCCACTGATTGCAATGGGATCAGGCACTTGCTTTCAATTAGGCATGTTTTGCTTAATTTAAGCCATAATGCTAAATCTATCCAGGTATCAACCCTTCTTTCCTGTTAAAAAAATAGTGCTTAGGAGGCTACCCCCCCCCTTCCCCCGTGAATCCACATTTTACATTTTAGGACAACTTCAATGTTTTATGAATGAGAGGTAGATATTTCCTCTGTTGAACACTTCTGTTCGTAGTTCCTAAGTGACTACCCTTCCTTGCATAAGGGAGCTACTATTTGCATAGGACATCTTTCTTATTTCAACACATAAGCAGCCTCCTTATGTTGTGAAAGAAAAAACATCATAACTGTTACAAATCTTCTGAAACAAGGTTTAATTTGAAAGTGAACGCGTGCAGTTATCCCATGTAAGCAACTCTAAACAGACAGCATTATCATATCAAACACATTTTGATAGGCCAACCAAAAAAGCCTGAACCTTTCAGAGATGTGCATTTCTGGATTGGCAAGAAGAGCTAGACCGTATGGTTCAAACACATCTGCTTTGTCAAACATCCTGAGAACAGTGGTGGCATACTCAAGGAAGTGGTCAAACATTTGATATTATCACATGCAAACTTGGATACAGGTTCATGCTGCCCCTTCACACCAAGTATGTGCAGATTGAAAATAGCCACCAGCCATGGTTATGCAGAGATGTTTAAGATGCCCAAATTGATCTCTCTGAGCCTATAAGCAGCTTTTTATATGGCTGACAAGAAGACCTCAGTGACTCAAGCAGGGAGCCTGGTGTAAGTGGGCAGGGTTTGCACCACAGTTTCTGTTCTAACATACCAGCTCTGCTAGCAGTATCTGATTTTGCAGTTTAAGTCTAGCTTGAAAGCTTATACTGACATACAGAAATACCTTAGGTAATAATTTAGCTTAAATACAGCCGTTATTTACCTGCAAATTGCAAACATGGTTTTGCCCTTGCCATGTTTGCTAGCTCAAGAAACGTCATGTGGATATGTGAGACACCCCTGA
The DNA here is from genome assembly GCA_026212715.1 of Elanus axillaris. Classification (NCBI taxonomy): domain Eukaryota; kingdom Metazoa; phylum Chordata; class Aves; order Accipitriformes; family Accipitridae; genus Elanus; species Elanus axillaris. The sequence continues at coordinate 35,926,847 of JANZLQ010000078.1, forward strand.
GCACCTGCCATCAGGTCACTCGCCTCTCTGATGAGACTTGCTGCCTCTTTAACCATTTTCTCCTTGGCTGATCTTTACATCACAGTGCAAAGCTTTTTCCTTGCAGAAGTGGTGTGTGTTCCTGCTTACTACCCTGTATGTCTTTCAGTTTCTTTAAATTTAGCTGCAACTTCATTTTTTTGCTTATTTTCACATGCTTTCTGTACATGCACCAAAAATACAGTCATCAGTGCTTCATTTTGTTTTTAAACACAGCAGCTAGTTTCAGTATAAACTGGCACAAGCAAGTGAAAAATCTACCACATTTATATCAGCTGAGCAGCAGGCCCAGAGGCTGAAGGCAAAGCAGTGCCCAATACCAAGATAAGATATTGGGTTTTGAAATGGTCCTTTTACCCAGCCTTAAAAGCTAGCTCTTCTAATTGAACCATAGCACTGGGAAGAGTTTTGTTGCTTTAAAGAATTCTGACATAATTAATGCCATATATTAAGCTTAATGGTGGAGCTGACTTTATATACTATGAAGTCATGCATTTAAAAAAATTCACTTCCCCTACTGAGATGCCAGAATATGTTGAACTTCAGCTTGCAGAGCAAGACCTTTGCCAGGGCAAGTGAAGCAAATTCTTTATTATTTATTATTTCAGTCTCTCTAAATGACAGAGTTCCTTGTATTTGTTTGTACACAGGGTAGGAATGATTGCAGTACCGCGTGGGCTGCCAGATGACCACTGCTGGACTCTCCCACCCTGTCTCTGAAACTTTCTGAGGTTGCCACCAAACCTCTAAGCACAAAAGTTTATGTGAAGCCCTCTTGTCTTCTGTAGGACTTGAAGCAGCCGTTAAGTTCAACTGTGCACCCTACCATGCAAAATCAAGCCTATTTCTTGCAGGTGATGCTGAAGGTGGTTCCTGTCTCTTGTTAAAAAGTGGTGCAGAGAGCACTTCTGGGTTGTTCACTTCTGTGACTCATTTCAGAGAAATCCAGTCTGCAACAGTGGCAGAAATTTTTTCACACACTTAGAGTCCGTGGATGGTGTCCCAGAATCTTGTTCTGTGCCCGTGTTCTCTTTAAGAACACAGTAGTCTTCTCATTCCTCCTCAAAAGGGAAATAGTTTCTTTGTGTAACTGATTATTTTTTTTAAGGAAAATGGTAAGCATTGAAAATAGTAGAACATTTCATTTTGTCTTGTCGATGCTAAAAACTCTTATGCTTTAAAACAAATTTATAGCATCTTCCAGCCATGGTGTCTGGCGATGCTAAAAGAATCTGCCAATGTCACCTGGACCATAAGAACAAACACATTCATCTTGAAAGAACAGAGATTAAAATAAAGGGCCAAACTCTACTCCCCACAGAAATTTACCCAGCAGAAACATTTCTAAGGCACCGAACAAACCCTGCAGTGGCGGAGTCCTCAAATATTCTGTATTAAGTACTGTCTCTGGAGAGGTCTTAAAAATTCATAATACATTGTATCTATTGATGTATTTAACGGAACTCTGGAGTAAGGAAGTAGAACTCTCCACCACTGTCAAGATAACACTGCCAAATTTTCCTTTGGATCTGTACACCTCCAGATGAAAACCTGAGGTCCCTTGGGGCCCAGATATTATAGTTGGAGCTGACAGCTTGGATCTCTATTGTGAGAAATTATTCATGATATTAGCAGTTCTTTCCTCTTAAGGTAAGCATGTGAAATATTACATCTTCACTCAGATTTCCTGCAATAACCTGATACATAACTCAATATTAGGAGACGTTCATCAGCAAGAGCAAACGTGTAAGCGTTAGCACAGCAGTATAATATAACAAAACTCAATACCAGGATGTAGCTGTTGAAGTGAACTTGCAAAGAATAGCAACTATATAGACATTACATCAAGTTGGGAGCCTTTTAGGGAAGGCAGCTAGATACATGCACTGTGAGGCTTTCTCACTATATATCAAGTCTTTCCTCTGCACGAGAGAAGTTCAGCTTCACAATAGAGCTGTACTTTCTACTGCACTGTGAAAATATTTGCCCTTTTTTATCGCTTACTCTAGTTTAACATGGTCAATAACCTATTTGTTGAATATAAGGGAGTAAGCTCTGTGTTGCTATTGAAATGTCCCACCTGAAAACTCTGATATCAAACATGTGAGAAAGAAGAGGGAGGTTAAGCCCTGCTTTGGAACAGGACAAAGCTTTCCATTGAGCGTAGCTGTTTGGTTCATGGTTTTCTGCTTATGTGGCTCCCAGTTCAGAATTATACCATTCAAGGGAGAAGAGACATGCAGAGGGCATACACTACACATTCCCAAATGAAAGCAAATTCAAGTCATAAGGGAGTCTCTGCTTGAATAAAGTGCAAATTAAATCAACTAGCATTATTCTCTACATTTGACCAAAACCTGAACATGCATAAAATGCTCTGAATCCTTTGGGCTTTTGACAGCTCCACGTTCTTGATGACAAACCCTGCTTTCCCCTGAGCAAATAGACAAGGATGCAGTTGATGATTTGAACTGGACAGTTCTACAGTATTATTTAATTTATACTTTTCCAGATATGCTTCATATGAGATGTATAGTCCATAGCTCATATCCACACTGGATAGCTTTATACTGCATTTGCTTTTCTGGAACACAGCAATCCCTGAAGTACCCAAGCAAGCCTAAGTTTTCAAGAGGTCACATACGCAAAAGAGTTTGACCTGAATTAGCCCAAGCATCACCTGTAAAATTAAATATTGCTCGACCAAGGATGGGGGCAGGAGCATGAGGCAGGCAGGTTTACTTTTGCATGGGCAATAATGCTAGAGAAGCGGTGGATGTACCGGGGATGGGAGGAGATCTGGGCTTGTTGATCTGCAATGGTGGAAGGAATTGGGGCAGTTGTGCCTGCTGTTTCCTGAGATGGATCTCCCACTTTCCCAGCAGGAAGGCTGCTCTGGCCAAGCCTCCATCCTGCCATCAGCAGCAGCGGCCAGGCTAGCTCTCCAGGACCCTGGCGTAAGCAAAGTGGGCAGTGGGTCCCTGGCAGTCCTTGGCAGCCCTGCCATAGACAAATGGATGCTTTGCTGACCCCAGATGAATTCACAATACTTCTCTGAAAGGAGTAGCATTTTTTCTCTATTTTTCACAAACTTACAAATGGAAAGATTAAAGAAATTCCTTATGACTTATCTCGTGGCAAGTGGCAAGAATAAAATGTGCACTTCCTGCCTGAAAGCCATGCCTTTACCCATAAGGCTACCCTTGCGTCCCACTGACATAGCTGAAGAATTACATTGAATGAGTCACCAGTAACTATTTATATTTGAGGGCTTAGAGCACATGCTGTTAACTAGAACACAGAAGTTACGCTGGGCTGCTGCAAAGAACAACTCGCAGATGCCCAGGGAAGGTCTCACTTGCATTTCCAATCCATCCTCCCACACTATCTTTGTCATAGGGCAACAAGTAGCACAGTGGCATTTTTATGTCTTGTTTTCTTCCCCACCCACTCTGATTTCCGCCTCCAATCTGACCTTTTGTTTGCCACAGATGTCCATTGGAAAGCCAACTGGGTTGCCACATCACATAAGACCAACCCCAACCCATTTCGATGGGCAGAAGTTTAGTGGTCTCCAAGACATTTTTCTATGTCTTTTCTACTACAGCCCAAAGATGCAGAGAGCTGAAAGGTTTGCGTGGTGCATTGTGTACAAAACAGCCCCATGGATTCATGCAACTTTATAGTCTACAAAGAATGAATCTGGCAAAATATGTTTCTGTTCTTCATATAACATACAGCATAACACAACCTCATTAAGAGGTTTAAACAAGAACATGAGAAGCATCTCTCTCTCTCTCTCTCTCTCTCTCTCTCTCTCTCTGCATGGACTAGAACTTTGGGTGGTGTAAACCTCCATAATGTTCTGAAATTCCCATCCACTGGCAATGCAGCCCTCTCCCAGTGTGGAATTGACTATGGCCTAGACATATTAGGTTTAAAATTCAAGATTCAAATGCAAAAATAAATAATTGAGTATTATCTTAAAAGCTATAATAAAGCTTTGATTGATTATTAAGGTACATTTAATAAATGGTGGTTCAGTTGTTAGAGTCCAACAGGTTTCATGTAGCAGAGCTCACAAACATCTATTACATTTCCTTTTGATGTGCATATAACCATCTATAATAATTATGTATGTAACACACTCATAAATCCAATGACTCTATATTAAACCTCTCTGAACCCTTCCTAAATGGAATCCTAATACAAAGAGTGAAAAAAGTACTCCATTATGGAAATAGATCCAGAAAGCAAGAAGCATCTAACGTTAACAATTTCTAGAGCATGGGAGGGAACTACAGTATTTTGCCAGTTGTGTGAAACTATGTGCACAAAATATATTCTAATCAGAACTGGGGAAAAAAAATCAGGAAATATAGTCTGAAAACAGTGAGTTCTAGAGTAGTGGATATCTAAATCCTGCCCTATTAATACCTGCCTCACTGTATATGCCTATTAATATCTAGCTCATTTGTTTTTTCAAAGAAAAGATCTTTTCTAGATTTTTTTTTACTTCAAAACCAATAATGAAAACTTAAACATAAATGTGTATTTCTAAACATAAGTCGAGAATTAAGCCAAATCTTGCTTTTCACTGCAGCCATTACCCTGAATGTGAAATTTGAGCACTTTGTAGAAAAAGCACAGTACTATCTTGGAGGGAAGTTTGCATGACAGTAACCATACTGCTTTAATAAAATGCAAGTTTTGTCTCTCCCACATGCAAATTTGTTCCCATAGACTTCAGTGGCCAGAAGCTCTAACACAATTTGAGTATTTTAAAAAGAAACGAATAGATGGATTAATGCAAAAGCAAAGAAGCGCTGAGACACTTTTGCATAGGTTTGCATACTGGATTGTCTGCAGAAGCATTTCACAATCTTTCTTAGTCCCTGACTAAGGAAAAAAAAAGAGGCTTATTCATTTTTCAGAGATGCATTTATTCTCTATAATCCTGTCCAAGGATCACCTAAGCTTGATTGTTTAATCATTTCTTTAAAACAATGCAAATGGAAGGCAAAGTTATTTTGATCCACCACCACAGGCTGAAAGGCCTTGGCTGAGATTTCATACCAGACAATAGAAGAAAGACTGCAAAGAGATAACAAGGAAAACATGATTAAATCACAGAAGTGACATAAAATCAATAGAAGCAGGCAAGAATCAATAATTCTTTGCTCAGAGTAACAGTCAGTAGCGCTTGTACTCATTTTCAGATTTTTCCAAGATTATTTCCTATTTGATTTGTGTAGAAAGAGACTTTCTTTACAATATTGCTCTTTTAGCATTTTTATTAAGATTATTCTTTTGTAGGTATTTATTGCCTAATTCATTAGCTACATTGGCTTCATTTGTGCTGACTTATACAGGAGCCTATGACTAATCACAAAATAGCAACGTATAGCAATTATTTAAGAAAAGTTGATGTGAATTTATAGCCATAGTAAAGAGGAATTTTCAGCTTTTTGTACCTGTGTAGCAGGTTTCATCTAGTTCTTCATTTATTGCGTCAGTTTACAATATTTGTTATTAAAAATCCAGAGACAGTGACAATTTATTAAATCAAGACATTCTAAAACAGAGCAGCTGAAACAGAGAGATTCACTGCCATGGAGTCAGAAGGATCTATTGCATTTATGCTGGGGCGAAAGAGGAAGAGCACCAGACAAATTGCATTTTGCAAATTGCCTGAGTTGTACAAACACATCACATATAAACATTGAAGCCTATTTCTTAAGCTTTCCTAAAAATGCCTATTACAAAGTCCGTACAACACTCCAGCAGAAATAACAGTACAGATGCAGACCCGTAACACCACCAATTCACCCATGGTAGATCAAGAAGAGAATATATATGGTCCTAGATGCAAGTTAACAACATAATGCTAAACCTCAGCCCCTGAGAACTGTTCATGTACCTGATTGCCACTGGGACTAAGGGTGTAACTGCCCCATATATTGTGCCCTGCCCTTTGGGGTCACTGCGAAGTCTTCAGGTGGTTGCCCAACTTTCACAGACCCCAAGCTGGGGTAGCTCGCCCATTGATGTCAGTTTTCATAACTATCCTCTGAGGAGGTATCCTACTGTATCAGCATCTATGAGTGTTTAAAAATCACCAGTCAAGCTACAGAAAACAAAAGTCTGGCTTGCAAACCTCAGGAAGTTAAGAAAAAGTGTTTTCTTTGCAGTGTGATGCTTGTACTAGTAGGCCTCATTCCAGTCTAGTTTCCCTTTGCATCATCAAAGTTTATTTCTTCCTTATGAAGGAAGGAAAAGACAAAGCTCTTACCTAGGTGAGTCTTACAGCTGATACTTAAACCACCATCAAATCCCACTGCAGTTGACCTATGTTTCAATATTTTGATCCCAGTGGGGCCAGGAGTTTGTCCCAAAGACTTGGTAAAAATCATGACAGCTGGTAACATCAAGCTGCTTTATGTCCTAGGAGGGTTTTAGCTTTTACATTTAAAACCTGTGAAGAGCCCCTCAGTTCATTTTGACGGCTCTCTTCCATCATAGCAGAGTAATTGAAAGGGCTGCACTTCAGCTACAGCAGTATGAGGTGGGAATAACACCATGGCAAAAAAGGCCTCCAGAAAGGAGTGAGGGTACGGAAGTATCGCCTCCACGTATATCCTACCTGTAATCATCTACTAACCCGTGGTGTTCTTTCCCTCAGGTGCTTTGATTTTAACTACTTTCAAATACACCCAATAGTTTAACAATAAACTTAGTTAAATTGCAATGTAATGGAGCTCTTCACAATCTGGCCTCGATCCTCTGGCTGGATGAAAGAGAAGGTCACTCAAAAGAGCCCACTCTGAATTTTCTGGAGGTGGCAGGAATTTAGAAAGAAAGATACTGGAAGGATGAACAGAAAAGAAAAATCCTCACAGCTCTGCAGTTGGGTATGAGGCTCAGAAAACTTCATCTTTCAGTATAAGGAATAGGAAGCCTTAACAACACAGTCCATATGTACACTGGGCAGCTTCTACCTAAGTAGAGTGCAGTAGCCACGGATTATTCCTGGCCCAGTGGTCATCAAAAGGGGAAAAAAAGAGAAAATCAGCTGAACTGTTTGATCACCAAAATGCCCTACCGAGGTAGAGAAAACAACTGGAATAAAGCCGAGGTGGTAGGGCTGTCTGCTGTGTGATAGTGTTGCCTATTTTAGGTAACAATGACATCCTCGAGGAAATTCACATTTCTGCATGTACACAAGACTATGAAAGTCCTTGAGCACTCATCAGTAAATGGTCAATATCTAAGTACACGCTACTTGATCTGAGTGCCTTAGGGACATGAAAGTAGGTACCAGAATTATAGAAAGCAGTATTCTCAGAAAAGTACCCTCATTTCAAAATAGTCACACGCAGAAGGATGTGGTTCATTATAGACAAGTATATTATTATCAAGTCAAGCTAGTGAAGAACATCATGTTAGATCTTATAATCATCTCACGACATTTCCTCTCAAGCCCATGTCCAGTGCTAGATATGGTCCAGACAAAGTGAAGACACCAACTGTCAAATTTTGTTTTTTGGAAGCTCCCCAAATTAACTTCATATTTCCTTCCCATTCAAGTCTATTCTTCTAAAGAATAAAAAGGCCTTTGTGAATGGATAATATAAATGTGCTACAGGGAAGAGTTAATAAAACGCCCATATTAAAGTCAGGGATGCACCTTTAAAAGCACGATTTCTTGTCTTTCATTTGCTTACACAGTAAATAAAGTGGAAGATGTATGTATGTATTTTGGGAGTATATACAACTATATTCTAGTGGTCTTCTAAGAACAGAAAAAGAGGACACACAGCTCCAGCATATCCACTGTTTAGACAGGACATTAGTATTTGGCGGGGATATACTAAATTACACGAACCTGTGTGAAATCCCTATTGCAAGAGAAAATGTAGGAGAATTATGAGATTTAAGCAGCAGACAGCTCATGGAAATGCTCAGCGTCTTTATGCCATTTTGGTCTGTTTCCAGATCAGAAATGTCCGTGTGCCCAGGTAATATCATTTGACAAAGTGCTATGTCTGCCAGGGCTAGAATAATGCTGGGCAAACAATATGGGACTGGATAGTGACAGTGCTCCTATCAAGACTTATCAGACCTAACCTATCAGACAGGTTACACCAGCAAAATGTTAAGCAAAATTCAAATTCAGCCTGCCTAACCACTCCTCTCGCCTCTAGACCTCCCCATGGGTGGCAAAAGTCTCTAGTGGACAACACATCTGGATCCATGAGACAAAAGAGAAAAGGAAGAGTGATAGGTAAAATAAAGGGTTTTCTAAAGACTTAGAAAACTCTAAAATATTTCACTTGTGAAGTATGTAACAAACAACATACATTTATATAATGAGCTGTATAGCAGCTTCTTTTTACTGACAGTGAAACAATTCTTAAAAGTATAGATTCATACACCCCCATATAAGCCACAATGGTATGACGATGTAACACATACATATACCTATAGGCACATATACAAACACACAGGTTTAAATGGCATTCCCGGCCTGTCTGCACCTGCTTGCACTGCTTACACCTTGCAAACTCAGGCTAAAATTTTTTATATCTTGGCCAATGTAATCACATAACAACATACTCAGGAGCATTTTGGAGGTAATATTTTTCATGTGTGGACAGTAACATCTCAGGCTAATGCCATACTGGGAAATACGACTCACTGATAGAAATGGAAATACAACATTTGAGGAAACTAGCTTGGAGAACCTCAAAATGGAAGGCGAGTCTTTCACTGTGATAACAATTAAAGTGATTTTCCTCTTCATGAGGATCTACAGGATCTGCATTACTTCTTCAGCAAGGAGTACTTAGGAGCACCCCAGTTTTTTCTGTTGATCCACAGTTCTTCTGACAAAACATGAGAAGGTGGCTTTCTCTGGACTGAGCACATATTGGTCGTATAAATAAGGAAAAAAGAAATCTCTAGCTGTTGAAGTGTGGTTGAGTAGCATATTTCTAACATTTTCCTCCTGGAAAATCCACAGAAAATATGGATTTCTAAAAGTTTCCTTCACCACATAATATGAAAAGAGAAAAATAAAACCAAGTATTTATTGATGTTTTTCAAAATACCACATTTGAGTCTTTTATATCTTTCTGTGATAAACTGTCTTCAAGCTGAAAGTTTTCATTTAACTAGTTTTTAATTGCAATCAGAAGTTTATAGTCCAACTATATATAAACCTGTAAATCTTCATTAAAATGCCTCCAGTCATGAAACAATGACCAGAACAATAATCACTGTGTATATCAAAGTGAGAGATTTACACTCCAACTGAGACAATAGCACAACAAAGCAAATGTTTGCAGTCTTCAAGAATATCAATGTCATTTATAAAGTATGAGTAATAAAATCAATACTGTTGATATTAATCAGTATATGGGTGGGCCTTGTTCTTGGACTTAAGACAGGCTTTCTGATAAGATAGTTAGCTATTCGTATTCCTTTTTAGTAAATAAAAATATATTTCCTTGAAGATATAATTTCCCAGCTGTAATAATGTGCCAGTATGCTGATGATTTATAAACATATTATAAAACACAGCAATGGAACAGCTGTGGAAATAAAATAATTGGCCTTCCACCTCTCTGTTACATTAGGTCAAACCTCTTATTTGCCTGTAATGACAATAAGGAATAAATAAATACCCCGGTACCTGATGAGGGGGGTGAGGCTAGCTATTCTCGAGTATGTGCTTTGCATCGCAGTCAATGATGTGTACTGAGGGAGCCGAATGACACATTTAACCACTCACTATTTATAGGACATGTAGAGGATGTCTCTTCCAGAGACTCCTACCTATGCTGGACTAGAAAGGCACTTATAAAATTGAATCTGCTGCTCAGAGCTTGAACTCTGCTGTAAATTACAATCTATAGTTCTGCCTGACTGCTGAGCCACGATGAGCTCACCGAGCTGCTCGCATCCTCGCTGAAGCTGTGGTTTCAGTTTGCATTTTATGCAACTATCCTTCTATGTCAGACGCACACAAGAAATAATAATCAGGAGGCAGAGAAACACGTCACCAGGAAGAAAATATTTTGCAAGAGCAGCTTCTAAAAGGATGTATTACTTTGTCTTTACAACACAGTCCTGGCTCAGCAGTCCCGCTGCAGTCTCACAGTAATGTTAGTAGAATTAATCCAAACTTGTACCAGTGTTATGAAGAAAAGAGAAGAACTGGTCCTCTGCAGGTCACAATCTTTCTCTTTGTGTTCCCTCTCATTTGTACCTCTTTTATGGGGCTCTGTCACACCATGGCATTTGCAGGTCACAGTAGCATTCATTGGGTGTAACACTTATTTAAGCTTATCTGCAGAAAGGAACCTGGCAATGATCTACCTGGAGCTCTTTTACTGCTGGAGATGATCCAGGTTTTCCTTTCCTTCCTTACCCCCCCTCTTCTCATCGCACGAAGCAAATGCTAAACCTACCTCCCTAAGCCTGTATTTTGCTGGAAGGGGACTGAAGGTCCAAGGTCAATAGAACATAACTTCCTTCAAAACAGTGGAATTATTTGGGCTTTTACATTGAATTACAGAGAGCAGGTTTCGATCTGCCAGCCAGCACTGGAAATAAATCAGAACCATTCAGCTGTACAGTGAGACACACAGCACACCAGGTAATTCAGCCGGCTAACAAGCTGCAGCAAATAATACAAGTTTGCGTCCAAAATTAAATTTGCATTTTTGCTGTTAAAATCGATCAGAGAATGGTTTATTCAATTCAGTTAAAAGTCTCGCAGTAATGTTTGCATGCTTCCTATCTTTTGATTAAAGTCACTAAGTATTATCCACACTGTGCAGAGACTAGCAAAGTAAAACTAAAATATTAAAAACTGTTTTGTCTGCCAAGCACAAAGAAGTGTTAAGCTGGCAGAGCTTGGAGCCTGCCAGAACCTCATGATTTCAGTACTTGTGTTTGTCCAATAAAAATAATTCTGAACATTTCAGATCTCAACACAGCAACTCACAGCATAAAAATAGAATGCTTTGGGATATCAATTTTGCAGGCAGACATGCACTTTCACGGAAACCAGCTAGATCCAGCAGAGCTGGGACTGCTCCTGTAAAAAGTTCATGCTCATCTGAGTTCAGCAATCCAGAACACAGGCTGCTAAAGCAGTGATCTCAGCAGCAAGATTTTTGTCTTGTCTCACCCCACTGAAATGGAAAATACTGTAGATCTGGAGAACCACTGATTTGAAGTGTGAGTTGACCTGGATAATTTAGAAAGAAATGAGGCACGTCAGGCTTTTTTAGTGATGTGCCCTCAGAAATATAAATCTTGATATGGGGCATGTGTATCTATATTCATATGTACAGACACATGCATAATACATCCTATAACCCAACAGGTACTTCAGTGGTTATGTGTCCAAAGTCCTTCTGAGACAGAAATGTAGTCTTACAGCCAGATAGATTTGGTGTTGTCATTGTTGATATTGTTTCTCTGAAGACAAATACATGCTTATCTTGTACCCCATTTTCCTCTGTACACAAGTCAAGTCTTACCCAGGAAAGGTGATCAAAAATAGTGCTTAAGATCAAAAGGACAAGAAGTTATAATTCAGCTGGAAAATTAGGTATGACAAATCCAGCACTATGTCCATGAGCTGGCAGGGAAGAGACCTCAGAGGACTCTCCACCACAATTACCTTCTCTTGAATAATTCTGCAGCAGGAATTCCATTAGCTCGGTGAAACTAACAGGTTTCTTCCTAGCTCCCCCTAGTGAACCCAGTGACTGGCTCCTGCTTCATCCCACTGAGATACCCTCAGCCTAGGCCAGATGGGTATTTTCCTTTAGTGTAGACACTGCTTGCATGCAGAAATGGATATTATTTTTTCCCTGAGTCACTCATGGAAGAAGATGAGGCCTTTGGCGATTAAGGGTGGCATCCACTTATGTCACGACTAACTATAGCCCATGAGAAGTTAACCATTTACTCTAAACCAGTTGTCTGGGCTCCACCTATAGTCAGCACATAGAGATATAACTACCCCCAGAAGGCCATTCATTGCACTCTGTATCTTTTCATTGACAGCAGGGGGACAATAGGCAACCCATTTAGATTAGATAACTAAGTGTCAAGGGGATAAATTTAGGTGAGATTAATCCCTTGTGATTTGACTTCATAGTCTTGACAGTATCTTCAAAACCTCACCATATCTGCCCCTTTGAAAATTTATATATTTCATTTGGCATGTCAAGACCTGGCCCTTCTGTTACTCTTCTTCTTAAAGCATGTTCTTCTCTAACAAAGTTTGTTCCTAGCCTCAGTCGAGAATCGTGAACAATTTGATTGAACAGAGCAGAAGCAGAGAGGCCTTCTGAGACTGATGAGCCTAGCACCATCACCAAGCAGGCAGTAGGGTACTCACATCTCTCCAACAGAAAATAACTCTTGGATGAAAATACAGAACATGAGCCCACTGCAAGTTCAGACAACATTTGAACCATTGATCTAGAAGCGTCAATCTCTAAGAACTAAGCAAATAGTTGCTGGGATGAGTTCATCCTTTTTTCTTCTGTGAAGTGTCTGTAGGGAAACATTTTCTTGAATATCTACTCACTTTCACAGATTGGGTTTCTACATGTTCCTAATAGACTATTCATAAAAATTTCACTCTGAGAATTGAAACAAACTGATTATTAAAGGCTGCAATGCAGTAGCACCCAAAGGCACTGACCGAAACTGAGGTGCCATTGAGCGAGGGGGTGTGTAAGTACCTTGGGGCCAGACTCACGTACTTTTGCTCCCATTGGATAGTCCCAAATAGTCTCACAGAAGCCAATGGGATTGCTCAAGGAGTATGTTACTCAATGGGAATAGATGTACCAAGATTTGGTTTACCCTGAGGATCTTGCAAGACTAAAGAATATGGGTGAAATATCTGGTCCCATTAAAGACAGTGACAAAGAAAACAAAACAGAACAATTAATTTCAAAGAGCAGTATTTCACCCAAGGAATAGGCAAAGAGAGGAGGACACATTGTCTGCACGATGCAGTCAGAACAGCAGCGAGTACTGCTTGGCTACCTGGTTTTTGTTCCCAAGGAAAAAACATAGAAACATACAAAATTTGTGGAGAAACAAGCAAACAAAATGTCTACAAATGTTATTATTAGCATAACATATATATATACACATATGCACACTTAGATCTCTATTGTACACTTCTCCTTTAGTTTGCTTTCTAATTTGAAAATATGAATTACACTGGTTGGTTACATCACACAACATGGCATTATTCCTCTTTCCTGATGGCATAAATCTACCCATAGTCAGAAATGGATTTGATCAAAATATTTTTCCGTTGGAAACCTCCAGTTAGGTGAAAACAGTGCTTGTGAAAAAAAAATCACACTCATTTAGTGATTACACAAGCCTGGAGCAGAGGTTCTGATCAAAATAAAATGTGTGTGTGTGTTTGTATGAGAAAGAAAAAGTCTTAGTAACCTAATGGCGAGGACATAATAAGGGATTATTTTTTTTAAAATAAAATTTAAAAGTGGGATACTGTCACTATGGTGATGAATTTTTTTATACAAATTATCAAATTCTCACAGGAAAGACTGAAAAATTCACTCCCCAAATAGCTCAGTGGTTAGGACACACACTGGAAATATGGGAAACCCAGTCCTCGGTCTCTGCTCTCCAGCAGGCAAAGCAAGGTCATCCTGCAGTCTTCTGCATGCCAGGTGCAAACAGAGACTGCTGTCAAGCATGCTTTTCTGTCTTTTTTTTTTTTTTTGTGAAAAGTCTGCTGCCTCTTGCTTTCATCCTGATGTGGAAAGGGGTTGAAGTTCTCATTATGCTTTATGGTGGGAAAAATTCAGGCCCAGTTCTGCCACTGAGGACTCACATCATTCAGACATTTGGGCTGACAACTGTTAAGGGAGGCAACAGAAAAGCACAGTTCCTGAATTTGGGGAGGAAATCATACCCCTTTTAGAAAAACCAGCTCTAAACTCCACTACGTAATGGCAATTTCCTCATTTAAACCTTCAGCAGGGCAGGTAGGAGCAGGGCCCAGGAGTGAGCAATACGCACTCTGGGTCATGGGGTGGGGAAAGGACAGAAGTGCACTACTCCAGGAAATACCTGGAAATGCTGGGGCTCCTTTGAATATGAGCACTGTCTGATTGCACCATTGCACCTGCCAAAAACCACCCTGACTCTCAAACAGAATGATGCAACTTTTTGTGCGAGTGCTACAAAGGTACCCTCTCATCCTTGCCTGGGTTTGGTGTATTCATGTCAGGATTCTTAAAAGAAGATTGCTGAATATTATCATTCTAACAGCCTTCTGTCTCATACAAAATACATCACTCACAGTGGAAGTAGCCAGGTATGGGGAAAACACAGCTTTCCACAAGGATTTCTGTATGAAATCCCCTTCAGTGAGGATGGACTAAATATTTGCAGGTAAACATAAAGGAGAGAGACAGCATATGCTATGCGTAGCTGTTCTCCTATTTTGAATCTTCCTGGGTTTTGCAGCATTCACCCAATGTTCTGCGGGTCATTAAGAAGATAAAGGTACATGATCTCTGTTTGCCAAGCAGCTGGGGACAAGTTCGGAGTGAGTTGCAGTGTGTGTGTGTGTGTGTGTGTGTGTGTGTGCGTGCGCGCGCGCACCTGCGTGCGTGTGCACGCACCCACACACGTTACACAGCAAAAGCTTCCAGAGTTTTCAAAGTTCAGCTTAATTACAGAAAAAGAATTTCAGACAATGGTAGTAGAAAAAATGACAACAGATTGCAGATTTTGATTCATAAACTGGGAAGTTACTGGAAACAGTAATCAGGAACACAGTAGGGGAACACCTAGAAAGCTACTGTTTAATTAAAGATAGTTGACATAACTACAGAGAAATCATGTGTAAGCAAATCAGAATTCTTGACTTTTGAATGTAGCACTGTGCAAAAGCATAACAACATACGCAAGTATTAGTTGAAGGGCAAGCCACTCTTGATAAAGAACTGGCCTATGGGTTAAGTCCATGTAAAACCAGGTCAGGATAGGAGGGCAAAACTCAAGTGGGTTGGTATGTGGATGAGAGTTGCTTATTTAGGTATGCCATGACCTGAAGGAATCAACAAACCAGGTGGTTAAATTAGCCAGACTGTACCTGCTTGGAAAGATGGTCATTAAAGAGTGCTCCAAATCTGGGACCTTCTTGAATTAAGACTTTGAGATGAATGAGGCTGAATGTTATAGAAGATAGATGTTATATAATAGAAGCTAATGCTAAGGACAATAAAGGAGTATTAAATACTAGAAGTGGAATTTTTTTGTGTGTTGGCCTAACTCTTTCTTTTCAATCCGGGTGAATTTTAACACTGCTCTCAATGGCAGCAGCTGTTGGTGCAATGCCATGTTAGACAAAGAAGGACCAGGTTGCTGTAGTGGTTGGTGGCTCCAGAGTGAATCCTGAAGGAAACTGGACAATACCAAAATGAAAAATAGGAAATGAAAAAATCCACATATCTCCAAGACTGCAAATCAAAGGAGACAGGTTTCAGACAGACCAAATGAACTACAGTAGAGGTTGTAGAGATATAGAGATATATACAGGCCATAGAGTTCTGCCGACCTGAGGCACAGACACAGTAGTGACCACTAAAGTGGATGGTAAAGTCCCAAATCAAAGGGAATATTGTTACCTCCACCACTGTGCAAATCACTTCTGCACTTGAGTTACAGTAACACCCTTCCCCTGTTGTATTTGTTTAAATAACAAGATAGAGAGTTGTTTGTGATTTCCCATTTAAACATAGCTCAAAGAAGTGGGACCATGATTTCATTAATGGTTTGTGGTTGTCATTATAATAGAAATAATAATAATAAATGTTTGTTTAGTTTTAAAAGGATGCAACAGAAAGAGAAGCACTCAAGGGCACTCGGAGCAGTACTTAAGATTCAGGAAGTTCATCTGCATCAAGATGTTCAGAGAGGATTGTTCACATTCACTATAAAGGAAGGTACACATATGGCACATGAGGGGCCTGATTCTGTGTCTTTTAAACACAAAGTTCTTCTGATATATTTATTGTAAGGTTTTGGTGGTAAAAGAGAGTCTTAAAAAGGCCTAAGCATACTAGGGAGGACAGATGCCAAGAGATTGTCTCCATTATTGATAGACCTTTCCTGAAGACAAAAAACTTGAGAAGACAAGGCTGAAGATGACTACTGAAGACATCCTCACCTAGACTTCTTTTTGCAGAGCAGTTGTAAACAGAAACTGTAACTCACAACTCAGACAGGACAGATCCAGATGGGCCCTTTGGCTTCCGTCCATAACAAAATCTTTAATTTTCTTAAAGAAAACAGCAACTTCATGCACATGCTGCTTACTTCAGAGCAAAACTTGGTTTACAAACTCAAGTAGTTTAAGGATTAAAAAGTTTAGTCTATCTCTGCAAATGAACTTTATCAAAGTGCAGGTAAAATCGAGCCTTCAGGTAAACAGGAGCATTTGCCAAGTGGAAATCCCAGCTCTTTGTATATTTAGTAATGAGTGAAGATAAGATTTCTTTTTTTGACAGCATGATGGATACAATCATAAAAGGAATCATGCTGCTGTAACAGAGTATACTTGAAGAGTGAATTTGATGGCTACGGCTTTATTCCCAAACATGTCTTACCTTTCTTTTATTTAAAGTACATGAAAGCTAGTTTTTCTGGCATGTGAAAATGTTGAAGTTTTGCTGGGTTTTTTCCTTTACTTCCCCCACCCTAATATGGACATGTTACGTTTAATCGTCAAACTCAGATCTGCTTCCCAGTTCAATAATCACTGACTCATTTAAGCATATTTATTTAATTTTTTTTTATAGATAGAAAGGTACGGTAAGCAAAGAAACACAGGTCCTTGGGTGAACACAAGCTCGTAAATTGTTACATGTGATTCTGCTACTGTGGGTTAAAGGAGGGGGCAGCATCAAGAATGTGGTGAAACCAGCTGGTTTGAGCCCTGGTATTTCAGTATAAAAGCCACGTTCAAATATGCCATAGATTAAAAATGAAATGAGTTTATTGGTCTCTGCCTGTTACTCTTTGGATGCTTATCCACATCACAAAACCAATAAAATCTGACATGACTGACAGTCTCTGCTCAGAGAAAAACCTCATAGCTGCTAGCCACTCGTGACTGAAATCTAATGACCCAGCTCTATTGGAAAGCTCATGCAAAGATAAATGCTACTGTACTTCACTCAAGAGGTATAGCACTAAGATAGCTATCTTTAATTAGTCTTAGCATTCACCCGAAACTTGAAGGTGCTTGAAGCACTCACACAGAGGATGTAGCTAAGCATAGGATCCAAAAGTGTGGTAGGCATTCATCATAAGGGATGCTTTAGTAATTTGTGTGAGATTCTCTTTTCCCTCAAAAACCTGCAGAAGAAAGCCCAGGGCACAATGCTTTGTAACACTAAGGTCACAAATTGCACAAGTAACAGAGGCATCTTCCAGCACACCTTCCCGGATCCCGGATGCATCAAGAGATCCCAGCAGAAAGAAAAGTGTGACAACAGGTAACCCCACAACACATTCTCAGTGATAGTCTCTTGTTCTATGATTGGCCTCAAAATGAGGTTGTGGAGATGAAATTAGAATTTTAGCGGATGACAGCAGGCTGAGAGAGTCCAACTTACCTGCCTGGGGAAAGATCTCACGTGTCACTGCCACCTGAGTCTTGTTCTCTGCCTATGGAGGGAAGGGGGGGGTCATCTGAGCCAAGCCAGATCCTTCCACTGCACTTAGATCATGCAACAGACACTCGCAAGGTTGAACTTCTCTGTGTTTAATCTCTGATCAAAAGCAGATACAAGACCCCAATCCTCAATAAGATCTACACCTTCGTACCAAATGTAGTCCTAACTGAGGTGCTTTGCAGTCTAGTAGTTGATAGTTTACAAATGAACAAAATGTCCTTATATAGCAGGGCAAAATGCTCCTTTTCACTCTCCAGCTGAGAGAGAGTAAGCAATATTTACCATTCTGAAAGGAAAAACCAGACATGCTATTTTTTATCATATTGCTTTTTTAAATGTCTTGAAGTTCAAATCCTCTGCATTTCTCAATGAGGAAGAATGAAACAGAGATCTCAGAAAAAAATTAAGTTGAAAATGTACATTTCCATTCATAAATACATGAGAAATCATCCATAAAGGTACTTGCTGCAAAGGTTGTCACCTGCAGACCTCTGTTGCTCCAGGAATGATGGTGAAGTAGGGCAACCCAGTGATGATTGGAGTTGGAAGCACTGGTAGCAGCACCCCAGGCACTGGCAAGAAGTTGGCCTCTAGTTGGCACCTAATAGGTGCAAATTGTCTTGTCTAAAATGCAATGAACTGGCAGATACCAGTCATTCCAATAACAAATTGAGAGAGGAAGGATTACAGATGAACTTATTAATTTAATTTATAAAAAAAAAAATCCCCTCATCATAATTTTAAACATTTCTTTTTTAAAAATGATCAGTGAAAAATTGTTGAGTTTCTCTGTCAAGAAAAAATTGCAGATTTTGATCAAAAATGTCTATGGTTTTGCTGCTTAGACACAGGTCTTTTGAGTTTAGGTCTGCATTTTAGAAAAATTATATATTTGTTCTGAAGACTCTTTATCAAATGCAAAAATAAATTAAGTTCATTGGAAAGGAAATATTTATGATCTCTCATAAACTATATTAGGCTCCAGTAACATTCATGGGGGCATTCTGTGGACTGTGCACATATAGAAAATCTGGTCTAACAGAGTCCTAATCAAACAGATTCATACAGAGAGGCGTCCATAAGTTCAGTAGACATCCTTCCCACAAAGTGCTCTCAAGTATGGTGAGCGGCATGAAGAAAACAACGGTTTTTCTTTCCCATCTGGAAACACGTTCCCTGGTAGTTTTGCTTTCATATTCCTTGATCTCAAGCCCTAACACTTTTTTGTTTTGTAGGTATTCTACAGAAAATTGAGAGTAGGAGTAACCTAATGTATCTTAAACACTGTAGCAGAGATCTTAGAAACTATGCATTGTTTTAAGCGGGCCTCTCCAAAGTCACTGCGATATTTTCTGGAACCATACAGTACAGGTGCTTTGTCAAGACAGCTCTGCCTTCCTAGAGCCTGCCAATGCATTGCACTAACATACTCAGAGGTAAATCCTTGAAATGATGTAGTATGTGAATATGCCAGGTTAGGATATTACTCTTATAATTATTGACAGTATATGAACTAAACATGACTCCTATGGAGTCATTCCAGTGAATTCTGCCAATGCAGATCAGGAATACCATTCACAAACCTTTCTTTTGAAAAATATGAGTACATAATCCTCAACAGGAATTTACTTATTTTCCTTAGGGGAAAAAAAGATTGCATAAGAGGTCAAAGAATTTGAGGAAGATATAGAAGAACACTTCAGCCCTCCCCTGAGAAGAGCACACGGTCAGCAGTTACCTAGGAAGTACCTGCTGCTGGGGAATCTGCAAAAGGGCTGAAAGAGGATGTTGCAGTTCTCCCTCGATGAAGCATGTCAGAGGATACAGTCTTGTAGCCAGCGCTTCTAACATGCACTTGTTTCAAAATCTGCATGTTTAGTAGTGAAGCCATCTGTATGCGTAAATAGGTGACCTGATCTGGCACAAGAAGCAAAGCTAGATAAATTTCTTGAGATCATTTCTGATTCTATCCCATAATTGTGCT